>JACJUY010005985.1:22262-33539 GCA_014220935.1 Platorchestia sp. MABIK | reverse complement strand
CATTAATGCTAAAGCAACATGCTCGCATGAAAAAATCAAAGAGCTATTCACTGAAATAGGTATACTCCATAACAGGAATATAATTGTACGTACGCACGTATGTATGTATAGAGTCTACAAAACAGGGAAATTTTTAGTCAAAAAGGGAAATTTTGACGACCAAAACAGGGAAATTTAGGTGAGACCATCTGGCAACCCTGCTGAGAGCATCAGCTGTGCCCAACAGTACGCCAGACCGGTGACGCAAGGTGAACTTTTAGGATTGCAGCAGTAGAGCCCACCTTTGAATGTGCCCGGATGCCATCGCAGGGATGCTTCTGTCCGGATCAAATAGTCCTAGTAAAGGTTTGTGGTCGGTGATCACTGTGAAGTCATGTCCCCACAGGTAGCAATGGAATTTTCGTAGAGCAAAAACCATAGCCAGGACTTCTTTCTCAGTCTGAGAGGTGTTACGCTCTGTTGCTGTTAGAGTCCGGGAGGCAAAATAGGTGGGGCGTTCAATCCCATCAATAAGGTGACACAGCACTACTGCCTACTACTTATGCTGGGTTATGAGTCCAACGGCAGACATTCGTCTGACTCGACGCTGAGACCTGCGATGACCAGGGCCACGGTCTCTATTCTAGGAGATTGATTCCCGTAGTAGTACACCGCTCCCCACGTTCGCCGCTCGTCGCTGCAGCTGAAACGCGGACTAAGCCGTGCAAGGGGACGCCAATCGCAACTGTTTTTAGATTTTAACCTTTAAATAGTAAATAAATACTGTAATTCCTATTTGCATTGAGAGTAATCTTTGTTAATCTCTACGTAGCATATTTCCTTAAGTTTGCCCTCTATGTTCCGTTGAGGGCTTTTTGATAACTTTAAGTATCCTCAACTTGCAGGACAATAAAAACTATTGCAATTGACTTCGTCGTATTAAACCTATTAGTGTGGGTTTCTCACAACTTCACCTATTTTCGTTCATTTCACTGTGGGCAAGGATTTCAATTTGTTGCAGCGTATATGATTGTATATTTGCTTATATCGTGCGCGTTGTCGAAGGTTTTATGTGCATTATGTTTGCTCACCGTTTTCCATTACTTGAAAATTATTTATGATGGTTTTAGTTGGATAAGATATTTCCAAATTGAACGTGAGGTAAGCATGTTTACTCCGATAAGGGCATGCTATATTTTCATTATCCAACTCCCTAAACCATGAACCTTTTGTTTTCACAAGCACCATCACTTGTTTTCACTCAACATGCTATGAACTACATTGGTCATAATTGTGCAATCGTCAAAGCTCATGTGTCAGTGTTGAGGCTCATAAAATCTGTAATGAATCTGAATTTTAAAAATATTCAGCTGATAACTTCGTTAACGTTTACATTATTCTCCAACACTTGAAAATTATTTGAAGAAATAAGTTTTACTTTTCATTTTGTCTATTCGTAGATTAATTTTTATCTTTCCAGATTTTTTATTTTAAGCTACGGCAAAAGAAAAGTGCACATTTATACTGCTTTCCTCTCAGTTGATTCAATCACTGTTAATTGTAGATAGTCGTACAAACATCCTTAATTGTAGTTTAACTATTTCTACCAATTAAATTTAAGAACTTTTCAAGTTGAAAAATTTGGAAGCTAATGTGTTAAGAAATCAAATGTATTTCTTTTTCCTTCTCTTTTACTTTCTCTGAAGAATGAATTTCACATGTACGTTAAAAAATGTCATTTAATGGTGTCCGTTACCTTTGCGGTTTTTCAAATTTCAGAACTGATCATGACCACGCTTGTTACAACGTAGCCTGACTAGCCATAAAGTCATTTATGAAACTTGCCTTCAGCGAGCCCGTAGACTATCTCAAACATATTATGATTGCATTTGTGGCTGTTATCTATTCGTGAATTCTTCAGTCATATAGATTAGTACGCTGTTATTGAGTCATCCCAAAGCTATTTTATTCGCGCTCTCTCGTATTCATTTTAAGTGTTCATCAGCTATGATATACAGACAAATCACTCCAGAAAATTTAACTTTATTCTTATGTTGTCCTTAGGGAGTGATTTGTTCAATGACAATACCATGATAAATGAACGTTCAAATTACAATCTCGGTTCACAGTATTAGGTTGACGTTGTTACTACAGATCGCAAAATTGATTTTTTTTTCATATTCTCGGCACCGTAAATATCCTTCGCTATTGAATACCTCGCGTAGAGCTGCTTTTCTGGCAGCATTTATTAATTAATGATCTGTGTTCGTTTTTACATTCGAGGAAAATTCATTACTTGGTAAAATGAAATAAATTTACAGTGAATTCTTTGCCAATTTTTTGTGATCATTTTCGTCTTCGATAGACTTGAGCCATTAGAAATAACATTTTCTTCAGAATTGTAACATTTCTAGATCTCTTAATATATAAAACAGGGACAGATAGATGCAGAGATAGTTAATACTGTATTATAAGACATAAATATTACACCATGAGATACGAAGGATGTTTGTCGTAAGCCAAAAACTACATTCTACCCCTGTGAAACACCAGGATCAAGTCAAACTAAGACGACGCGTTCTGTTCACATTCCGCACGCATTTCCTACGCTCGCTAGAGGAGACACTTTCAAATAAGAGGATCAAAGTTTAATGTTCTGCGCGAGCCACTCGAGTCCGTCGATAAGGCCGTCGTGCGTGACGGCGGTGGCGGGTTGGCAGTGGTACGGCCGAGTGCCCAGTGAGTGGAGTTTCAGCTCGCGGGCTAGTGTGTCCGTGCTCACAGAGCCTGGCATGTCCTGCTTGTTTGCCCACACCAGCAACGGCACGTGTCGCAGCTCATAGAAATTCAACTGAAACATTCGCAGAAAGCAATCAAAACCGCAGTACGGTGAAAGAAAATTTTAGTATTGAAAAAATTGTTGAGAAACATGTGAAATATTTCAACCTATACTTTTTTTTTTTAATTCCTGATGACCTTTAATAATTTTTCGCAGTTGACATTTCTCTCACATCTTTTGCTGATAAATTCATACCAGAACTATTTGCAGACAATCAAATTGAGGTGAGGTTTGATATTTACGTCCCATCTAGTACTTGACACACTATTGGTATGGTATTTTAGGTAATTCCTAACGTTTTACCATCTTGATACTAGAATTAGGGCCTGGGAACAATACAATGATCCATGCCTAAGTTAGGTTAAAATTTTCACGATCATTCAGCTTATCTACAGCCTATCTATGCACTCACAAAAGCTGTGAAGTACCAAAAAGTCATTACATATACGCTCCAAGAAAGGCAAATGAACGTAGTCCATACGTGACTACGAAGAAATAAGTCACTCATATTAACTCATCTAAATTAGGAAAATTTGGTACCGTTCCTGCTGAGAGCATTAATCAAATAACATCCATCAGTTGTCGGCGTGGGCATGTGAGATTTTTCTTCCCCCTGTAGCTGGTCCCCCATAAGATTAGGAGTTGTATTCATCTGTTGGCTTCTCACTAGACTTTAGCTAGCAACTCAAATTGCACGCGCTCCCCTCAAGCTATTTAACTGGTATCCACTTTACTCATAATGACCAAAACGCTCAGCACCAATGATGAGGGTGAGAAATTTTTCAAAATCGTCTCCTGATGCGACAAAATCTTTCGAGTGCCCCCGAGAAACTTCGGAACAAGCACTAAAAAATAACAGTTTACTCCCTAAAATTGGAGCCAATAATCAAGTGCGTTGACGGTTATAGTAACTGATGGTGCACACCTTCGGCCAAAAATAGCATCTAAAGAAGTATCACTTGTTTTCTTTTGTTCGTTCCACCCCTGATCGTCCACCCCTGATCGTCTTTTCCTGCTTCACCCAACAATCTGGTATAGTATTGCACCTGATGTACACTATTGCTATTTTCTTCAATTTGACTTCCATTCTATCAAAGGTCATCAATTTCGTAAGCATTAAATTGCAAAATTTCTAGTTTATTTCCTAGTAACTCGTACTTCTTTCGTTAAATTCAAAGCAGGACACTACTAATCCTTGTGTGCAAAATAACACATTTTTTCTTGGGTCTAATTTGGTATTTGTACGGTGATGTACACAGCTTACTTCCACTGATTCATTGAAATGTGTGAGTTAGTGTTCGTATGACATTGCTTGAAATCGTTGGGGGCATCGAATTTTCAACTGTCACCCAAAACTTTGATATCTCACCGCTGTGTGAAGCTCGTCTCTGGCTTCTACAAAGCGACGCGCATCTGAGGAGTCGACGACGAAGATGATGGCGCTGGCGTTCTGGCAGTAGTGATACCAGAGGCCTCGCAGCACTTCCTGGCCACCCACGTCCCACACCGTCAGCTCAAGGTTCTTGAATTCCACGGTCTCAACGTTGAAACCTGTTCACAAGTAATAGATTGAAATCTAATCCTATTCAAAATATTCAGTTTGTTTCTTGCTCGCTTGATTGGTTGGTCTGTGCGGTCTCACTAATAAACTGACTAATCTATGTCTGAAATCAACAAAATAATTGAGTTTTTTGTTGTTACACTTTGTTGTATCCCGAAGTGAGCTTTGCATGGCAGGCGCCGCCGGATGTCTTTATTGCACTTGGGTTCGGATGGGTCGGAAATGCCCAGACCGCAGCGGCCGGATCTGACCGACGGAAGTCCTTTATGGTGCCTTGCCTCTGACACCTTCTACAATCACCGGAAAGTCTTTGTTTGACTTCCGGGCACTGCTAGTTTTAAGGAAGGTATGTCACCGATGTAATCAGTACATTATTAGGAGCGTTAAAGTGCGTTTACTTTCCCTTTCTCCTTGGAAGTTTGCGGCTTCAATTACTGTAGTTCCAACTACTGCTAAATAAACTTCATGTTGTGCTAAAAGTAACGACACAACATATTTGACGACGAAAATTTCGAATCTCCAAAGTGAATTTGAATTTTACAAGTGCTGTGAAACCAAGATGGCGTTTTCAACAGTTTGCTGTCCGCCATTCGACGTTGAAGTGGAAACAGTGTGCGAGTTTCTGAAGAGACTACAAGTACAGTGTGCAGACGCTCTTCAGAAGGCGGGAAACAATGGCAGTAAGAAAGCTAGTATTTTAGTTAAAGCCTTGCCCATAAACATCATTACTGATTTACAACGAAGAATTAAACCTACGTTACTTACTGATGCTACGTTTGATGAACTAGAAGAAAAGTTAATACAGCAATTTGAAATCAAGAAATCCATTGTCGGCGCATCTGTTACATTTCTAAATAGAAAGCTAGGTGTTAATGAATCCATAGAAAGTTTTGCTAAAACGTTAAATAACATAGCATCTGCGTGCAACTACGAAAATTGCTGTCGCGATCGTCGATTGACAGATTCTTTCGTGGCTGGTCTACATTCAGAGCAAATTCTCAGTGCAGTTCTACAAAAGTGTGATACCAAAGCATTCAACGAATGTGTTGAACATGCAAAACTCATCGAACAGTTAAGTTCCAATGCTCAAAATATTATTCGTGAGGATTCATCTTTATCGTTTTTCACAACAGAAAAATTACAGCCGATCTACACATGCATCTGTTGAAAAGGCGCTAAGCAAAAGCATCTTGCAAAAAATTGCTATGCATTGAAACTGAAGTGTAATACATGTGGGAAGACAGGCCACATTTCTAAAGTTTGCAAATCTACGATGGCAGCACGGCCTTCTCCGGCGAAGCCTACACAAAGGGAACCTACACGAAGGGGTCCTACACGAAGAGAAATTGACGCAGCTCGCACTTACATAGTGCAGCCGGAAAGAAGTGATTATCATTGCAACGTCGGAAAAGAAGATGGGTCAATGAAGAGTTCACGTGAGCCTCCACAGCGGAAGAACGAAGTTGTTCTTCAAAATCCTAGGAACCACAACGGTGACGGTAATTTCTCTGATAATCACTTGAATGACTCATTTTTAGAGTAAACACCACTGTAATTCCTGTTACAAAGAGCCTACTATGTTAACATGCAACTTGAATTGTAAACCTGTTGAATTTCTGCTTGATAATGGTAGTGCAGTCTCAACTATACGGAAAAGAAATGCACTTGCAGTTGGTGCTGTTATAAGTCCTACGTGTAGCAAAGTGCTCGGATACAGTGGTGGCTCTGTAAATTTGCTTGGTCAATCTTCAATAATCATTAGTTATAAAGACGTCAGTTTTAATCATAAGTTTCTCATTGTGGAAGATGATAGAATCAACTTGCTTGGCCGAGATATTTGTTCTAAACTCTACGTAAATGTTGTCATTCCTGATAAATGCAACACTATAAACAAAACGGATTGCCATAGTTTGCCGAGAGGCTTGTCTTTGATTTATGATTCGTACTTATCATCTGATTCACAGTCTAACGTTAAAGATACCGTTCATCTTGATGTGTTGCCTAATGCAGTTCCTGTATTTTGTAAAGCACGCCCTGTTCCTGTAAGACTAAAAGACTCTGTCAAAACTGAGCTGGAGCGCTTGCAGATTATGGGTAAAATTTCTAAAGTGTATAATAGCCAATGGGCATCTCCTACCGTTAATGTTCTAAAGTCTGACGGCAGTGAAAGAATCTGTGGAGATTTTTCAGCCTCCATTAACAATTTTCTGAATCCAGTTCAATCTGTACTACCTGCCATTGATGATGTAATTTATCAAGTCGGAGACGCGAAGTTTTTCTCCAAAATTGATTTGTCAAATGCATTTCTGCAAATTCCGTTGGACGAAGAATCAAAAAAGTTTACGACCATTGACACCTCGGAAGGTCTATTTATGTACAATTACTTACCTTATGGATTGCGTGCAAGCCCTGGCTTTTTCAAGCATTCATGAATAGGACTCTTTCTGGCATCGATAACATCATTGTGTACCAGGATGATCCACTAATTTTGACCTCTTCCTATGATGCTCATTTGGAAGTTCTTGACAAAGTGTTGTCTGTCCTCAAAAATGCTGGAATTCGCTCAAATCTTTCTAAATGTGCCTTTCTAACTGATCGTGTGTCTTATCTGGGGTACGTTTTTGATAACAAAAGTGTTCATCCTAATTCTGAAAAAGTAGACGCAATTCTTAATGCTCCTGTTCCCAAAAACCTCAAACAGTTGCAAGCTTTCATAGGATTGTGTAATTTCTAAAGTCGTTTCGTACCCAAATTTTCTCATGTCATGCATCCTCTGTATTTGCTACTTAGGAAAGATGGATTTTTCCGGTGGACTCCAGAGCAGGATAAAAGTGTCCAAATAATCAAGGATATCTTTTGTTCGCATAGGCCTCTAAAATTATTTGATCCCAACCATGAAACTCTCCTTGAAACGGATAGTTCTGGTTACGGGGTTGCTGCCGTACTCATGCAACGTGTTGGTCCTTCTCTTGATTGGTATCCTGTTCAATTTGCCTCTAGATCTCTAAATAATGCAGGGCGAAACTATTCTAACATCGAAAGAGAAAGCCTTAGTGCTGTTTTCGGTGTCGAAAAATTCAAGAAATTTCTTCTTGGTGCTAAGTTCATCATTCTTAACGATCAAAAACCTCTTTGTAAACTTTTTGCACATAACAAGGGTGTACCTCTCAATCGTTTCGCTCGTATTCAAAGATGGGCTCTCAGACTGTCCCAGTTTGACTATGTTTTCAGCTCCTCGAAAGGCAAATGTAACGTAAATAGCGATTGTCTTAGTAGACTTCCTCTACCCACAACAGTAACAGAACTAGAACCGTACGAAATGATCTTTGCAGTAAACTCTCTCGAGAAAACTCCAGTTACGTGTGAAAATATAAAAAATCACACTGATGCGGATAGTGAACTATGTCAACTCAAACAATACATAATGTTTGGCATGCCTCCTAAACCTAATCCTAATTTGTCTAAATTTAAGAACCTGCTACCTCAGATGACCATCATGAAAGGTTGTATACTTTATAAAGAAAGGGTTTTAATTCCCAAGTCATTAATGAGTTTAGTTCTTGAAACATTTCATGATAGACATCCTGGCATTTGTGGCATGAAGTCGTTGGCCAGATCTGTTATTTGGTTTCCCGGAATGGACAAAACTATTGAAGACACTAAAAAGTTGCCCTTAATGTCAATTAAATCGAGCAAAACCTAAGTCTAAATATGTAGAATGGCCCACTCCTTCTCGTCCTTTTGAACGTATTCATGTTGATCACTTTTCTACGAGAATAAAATTATTTTCATTTCTGTAGATGCATTGTCTAAATATATAGAATGCGAAATTGGACCATCCACGAGTGTATCAGATACTGTCGATGCTTTGAGTATGATTTTCAGCAGAAACGGGTTGTGTGATGTGCTCGTAAGTGACAATGCTTCTAACTTTTCATCTCAAGACTTTAGAGACTATCTAATTTCCAACGGCATTGAGCACCTCACACCTCCGCCCTACTCTCCAGCAAGCAATGGTCAAGCTGAGAGGGGGGTAAGAGTCATTAAAGACCTGTTGAAAAAACTCTCTTCTTCCGAATCGTTCAAATCACGTCTTGCAAAAGCGTTATTTCAATCACATTGCACTCCTCATAGTGTCACAAAAATTGCTCCCTCTGTTGCGCTGAACAATCGTAAATTTGTTACTTCTAGAGATAGAGTCCATCCTAAATACTATGTGTACAGGTCTAAGCCTATGTCTAATATCTTTCATGTTCAAATCTTAGCATTAAATGTAATCTGGAAGAGACTGTCGTACTTTCGGCACTACTAGAGGTATTGTAGCAGAAGCTTTAACTTCTGTACCCTTAGGTGTAGACTAAGGATCAGGATAAGTAAACGCACAGCAAGGCTCCTAGTAATGTACTAATTCCATCGGTGACAGACCTTCCTTAAAACTAGCAGTGCCCGGAAGTCAAACAAAGATCTTCCGTTGCTTGTAAAAGGCAAAGCGTAGCAAGACACCATAAAGGACTTCCGTCGGTCAGAGTTCCGGCCGTTTATGACTTATCCGGCCCCGAGACATGCGAAACCCAGCGAGACAAAGACACCCGGCGGTGCTCACTTTACAAGGGAAATCCTGAGATATAACAGAGACATCCAAATCAGCTGCTTCATTCTTCTAGTAATTGGGGATCTTTCAGTAGCAAGGCGGCTGAGCCTTCTCCTTTGCAGCCTGTTAGCAGTTCACCTGTACAAAATGAACCGCGTAGATCAGGTAGAATAACTAAACCTGTAATGCGAATGGGTTGTTGAGTTATGCCTTCCGTTTATCATATATTCATCTAAAGGGAGGGAAATTGTTGTATCTCGAAGTGAGCTTTGCATGGCAGGCGCCACCGGATGTCTTTTTTGCACTTGGGTTCGGATGGGTCGGAAATGCCCAGACCGCAACGGCCGGATCTGACCGACAGAAGTCCTTTATGGTGCCTTGCCTCTGCCACCTTTTACAATCACCGGAAAGTCTTTGTTTGACTTCCGGGCACTGCTAGTTTTAAGGAAGGTCAGTCACCGACGGAATCAGTTCATTATTAGGAGCGTTACAGTGCGTTTACTTTCCCTTGTTCCTTGGAAGTTTACAGCTTCAGATACTGTAGTTCCAACTACTGCTAAATAAACTTCATGTTGTGCTTAAAATAACGACACAACACACTTACAATCTAAGGTGATAATAATCGTCACACATTTGTGCATAATATTTAAAATCATTAATTATACATATACAGGGTGTTTTAAAAAATCCGTTAATCGTATCATAAGTTATTAAAGATTTTTTCGGGTCACGTTTTCATAAAACATCATGTACACTAATTCACTTCTTCAAGAACCATCGAATCTTTTGCCTATTAATATATGAGAGCATTTTTGATAAGTGCATCTGTGATACATATTTCGTTACCTCACTGGCGTATTGAAATATTTAAATCACAGGTGTGTTAACGCACACACCTGTGTGAGGGTTGATTGTTTTGGCATCCACATCTAAAAGATCTACTGCTAAAAGAATGACCGTCATGTGTTTATGTATTTATTTATGTGTTTCGTGTCCCGCTCTTAAGAATAGATAGGAATAAATTAGCACTGACGGTCTTGGTTTTAGTTCATTGGTAAATTGATACACTCATTTTCGCTGTACAAGTGCACTAGAATAAGTCACTTTCAAAAAATTAGGGAGATCCAGAGCCTTATAAACTCGAGTCCGTATTGTATCGTCCGTATTGATGCCGAGTTCGGCGGAGTATTATATATTACAATATACTGTAATACAATCTTACCTAACAATACCCTTGGTGAGTTTATTTGTTTGGTGTCCGCTTCTTCTGTCTCTCTGTGACGCTAATGAGGATGCTTAATGACCGTATCTGTGATGCGAGTTTCACCAGTGCACACGTACAAAAATATTTTTTATCGCGGGGATTATTATTAGGGATATGTTTGTTTGTCAGTCACATCTGGAAGGAAATTATCAGGGAAATATAGAATGCCTCCATTTTTGACGGGCGTGTACACTAGTTAGTATAAGAAAAAGTTTAGAGGAAATGACGATTGTGCTTCAAACTACCAGCCTTAGAAGGATGTTTGTTTATTAGCCAAACATTATTGATTGCCATCATTATTAACGGGACTGCATTCACTAGTTTATTCATGTTGAATGGAATTCATCCCAATGTTATTCTGGTGCAAAAAAAGAGATGAGGAACCGCTAAAAATAGTTAAAATTTTTAAACTCTCGGTTAAAACAGAGATTTGCGGATGAATTATTGCTCTAAATAACAAAAACGCAGCTATTTTTGACAACAGGGACACACAATACTGTACAGCATATTTACTTTGGTTGGAATTATTTATGATTTTATTCTAGCATAAAAATAGAGGATTGAAAGAAAGGATACAAATTTAAACGGTTGAAAAATTGAGAAAATTTCCTAAGCTAATTACAGCTATGGTTTAAAATTATAGCACTGCCATTTTTTCGTCGTACGGGCGTACTAATGTGCATAATAACCAGCAATGTGTTGGTTTCTCGGCCTCTTGGTCTCCTTACCAATATTTGGAATATTTTAAAGTGTATTTATGCTTACATACACTAGCAGGACCGATGAAAATATTCACTGTTATCTTTTAACGTAAATAACGTGACCGACGGTATTCTAACTTATCCTACCGTCACCTTATTTTTCAATCTAATTGCTCCTACATTTATAACGTAATCTATCATAACCTCTCCTGTCCTTAGTATCGTACACCATATGATCCATGCGATGTCAATTTTCTTTCTTCGTTGACGAAAGACAAAATAACTGCACCAATTCTGTTTTAGGGAACTTATTCCCTCGCCACCAGCTTGAGAGCTCTATTG
>JACJUY010005985.1:6964-21127 GCA_014220935.1 Platorchestia sp. MABIK | reverse complement strand
CGCCGAAGACTACATCGGACGAACAACGCGAAAAGGCAAGACGAAGCAATGCTGCTCGTCAAAGAGAAGCTAGAGCTAACTTGACCTTTGAACGGCGTTAGGCAATTCTACGGGATTGTTTGTCGGGCATTTTTGACGGGCCGTGTGCACTTGTAATTTTTAAAGGCGCACAACACTCTAAAGGATAAACGGAAAATGAAACATTGCTATGTTGAAATAGAAACGCTTCGGACAACATAGCCTTCACATTGATATATGAGCCTACGCGATTTTATTATACAATGATGACCAATATTTTCGAGCGAGAAATTGATGCATGAAAATAAATATGGTAATGATAAAGCCGGTTGTCTGCCCCGTAATTGATTTTAAGAATATGGTATGCACTTATCGGAGTTAACATAGTCACGCGACACTCATTAAAAAATCTTGCCCAAATTTAATCGGCTTAGAAAATGTCTTTAAGATTATAGAAAAATTTAAGAGTTGACCGACATAACATAAAAGTCATCATACAACATGTCCCTCTGAAACAGATACATAAATATTCTCACTGAATTAGTTTCGAATGTTAACTTTTAATACAATGTGTGAGAATTAGTGAGGTAAATTGTTTTTCAATCTTTAGATTAATTGTATTTCAGTTTTATTTAATTAAATTTTGGAATTTAA
This sequence comes from Platorchestia sp. MABIK, assembly GCA_014220935.1. Lineage (NCBI taxonomy): Eukaryota > Metazoa > Arthropoda > Malacostraca > Amphipoda > Talitridae > Platorchestia > Platorchestia sp. MABIK. The sequence continues at coordinate 20,455 of JACJUY010005985.1, read as the reverse complement.
ATATTTATGTCACGCATAGGTATAGAAATTAGTTTCTTTTTGAACAACAAGTGTCAATTAACTAACTTTATTTTACTGAAAACTTGTCTAATTTTTAATTTAAAATTTAAGGCTTGCCAATAGCCGAGCGCTTAACGAGTGTGAGCGCCAGAATTTTTGGTTACTCTGAATGAAATGAACGGCTTTATTCTGCTACATTAAAACTAACGAATGTATTATTCGCGCAAGTGAAAATTTTAATTTAGACTTAAAATTTTATTTCATTCAAAACACAAAATGAAATCAGTTTCGAATTCTGAATGGAAACATTACAAAATCTATGTTGAAAACAAAGGATGTACATACGTAGAACGTTTCAGGTTCCCCATTCATTCATCATTCTTTGAAGTATAGACTTTGGTAGATGATATTATATAAAAACATTGGGACAATTGACAATGTTTTTGGAAGTAACAATAGTTTCCTAAATTTCACGTACGAATTGGCAAAACATTGACGTGTGAAAATTTCCCATGCCGATTTAAAAAGAACCAATTGGCTAAGCGATTTTTGGATTATTCTTCAGAAAGACTGTTCATGGACATGAGAGTAGAAACAGGTGCGAGCAAACACACCTGAGGTGATATTTTGTAATTTAAATATTGTAGATGCTTTGAGGTGTAAGATTTTTGGTCGTAAATTAGATTTCATTTCTGCACTGAGGGTAACATATTCGTTCAATAGAGCTCTCAAGCTGGTGGCGAGGGAATAAGTTCCCTAAAACAGAATNNNAAAGATAACAGTGAATATTTTCATCGGTCCTGCTAGTATATGTAAAAAAAATGCACTTAAAATAAAATATTCCAAATGTTGGTAAGGAGACCAAGAGGCCGAGCAACCAACACATTGCTGGTTATTATGCACATTAGAATGCCCGTACGACGAAAAAATTGCAGTGCTAATTTTAAACCATAGCTGTAATTGGCTTAGGATATTGTCTCAATTTTTTAACCGTTTAAATTTGGATCCTTTCTTTCAATCCTCTATTTTTATGCTAGAATAAAATTTTAAATAATTTCAACCAAAGTAAATATGCAAAGTAAATAACAGGGACACAGTATTGTGTGTCCCTGTTGTCAAAAATAGCTGCGTTTTTGTTATTTAGAGCAATAATTCATCCGCAAATCTCTGTTTTAACCGAGAGTTTAAATATGTATACTATTTTTGGTGGTTCCTCATCTCTTTTTTGCACCAGAATAACATTGGAATGAATTCCATTCAGCATGAATAAACTAGTGAATGCAGTCCCGTTTATAATGATGGCAATCAATAATGTTTGACTAATAAACAAACATCCTTCTAAGGCTGGTAATTTAAAGCACAATCGTCATTTCCTCTAAACTTTTTCTTATACTAACTAGTGTACACGCCCGTCAAAAATGGAGGCATTCTATATTTTCCTGATAATTTCCTTCCAGATGTGACTGACAAACAAACATATCCCTAATAATAATCCCCGCGATAAAAAATATTTTTGTACGTGTGCACTGGTGAAACTCGCATCACAGATACGGTCATTAAGCATCCTCATTAGCGTCACAGAGAGACAGAAGAAGCGGACACCAAACAATTAAACTCACCAAGGGTATTGTTAGGTAAGATTGTATTACAGTATATTGTAATATATAATACTCCGCCGAACTCGGCATCAATATGGACGATACAATACGGACTCGAGTTTATAAGGCTCTGAATCTCTCTAATTGTTTGAAAGTGACTTATTCTAGTGCACTTGTACAGCGAAAATGAGTGTATCAATTTACCAGTGAACTAAAACCAAGACCGTCAGTGCTAATTTATTCCTATCTATTCTTAAGAGCGAGACACGAAACACATAAATAAATATATAAACACATGACGGTCATTCATATAGCAGTAGATCTTTTAGATGTGGATGCCAAAACAATCAACCCTCAACACACCTGCGATTTAAGTATTTCATTAAACCCGCGAGGTAACGAAACATGTCTCACAGATGCACTCATCAAGCATGAGCTCAGATATTAACAGGCAAAAGATTCGATGGTTCTTGAAGAAGTGGATTAATGTACATGATGTTTTATGAAAGCGGGACCCGAAAAATTCTTTAATAACTTATGATACAATTAACGGATTTTTTAAAACACCCTGTATATGTATAATTAATGATTTTAAATATTATGCACAAATGTGAGACGATTATTATCACCTTAGATTGTAAGTGTAACAACAAAAAACTCAATTATTTTGCCGAGTTCAGACATAGATTAGTCAGTATGTGAGTGAGACCGCACAGACCAACCAATCAAGCGAGCAAGAAACAAACTGTATATTATGAATAGGATTAGATTTCAATCTATTACTTGTGTACAGGTTTCAACGTTGAGACCGTAGAATACAAGAACCTTGAGCTGACGGTGTGGGACGTGGGCGGCCAGGAAGTGCTGCGAGGCCTCTGGTATCACTACTACCAGAACGCCAACGCCATCATCTTCGTCGTCGACTCCTCAGATGCGCGTCGCTTTGTAGAAGCCAGAGACGAGCTTCACAAAGCGGTGAGATATCAAAGTTTTGGGTTACAGTTGAAAATTCGATGCCACCAACGATTTCAAGCAATGTCATACGAACACTAACTCACACATTTCAATGAATCAGTGGAAGTAAGCTGTGTACATCACCGTACAAATACCAAATTAGACCCAAGAAAAAATGTGTTATTTTGCGCATAAGGATTAGTAGTNACATCTGACACTGTAAAGCGGATGTCTGAACACCACAGATTGACTTCAAATATTTCTTTTTGTACCGTATTTTTCAGTGAAATGTTTGCTTCGTATTTACATTTGAAGAATAACTACTGGGATAATGAGAGGTAATGAAGCCTAAATCAAAGATACACGCAACGCACACGTGTAATTGCCCACAAATTAGGAGAGGCATTCATGCAACTGTGTACTTACCAAATTAATTAAGCAAATTACTCGTCACTCATGTGATGGGACTCACGAAGACAAATCATCACAATTTCTGACGTAAATTGTGTGTTAAATGTTGATACCGTAATAAATAAATTAATTAGACTACAGGGTGAGAACACGTGGTTAAGGAATTCCGTCTAGAGTGGAGTAGGCCTATAAATATTTCAAGTTCATAACAGGTAAGTGGATTTCAAATCGTACCCCTGAAAATGATTGCATCCGAACCTGGTTGCTGTTAACTCTTGATGCGGTCAATCAGCTCATGCAATACTGGGATACGACTATATTCTCAAATTCTTTATTTTACTAGATTAGGAATTCTCAAATTGACGTGAAGCACTTCGAGTAATCTGAACAAGCCTTCACTTCATCCTATTTTTTCCGTTAACGATTTGCTGAGAAGCAATTAGTAGGAAGGAATTTATCGTTTTTTTTTTCATTTTCGTTTTACTTTCTTCATTATTTGAAACAAGAAACCGATTTATAAATAACTCAGGAAATGTTATACAACTTTTTCAACAAATGACCATGGAACTTGAGCAGACATTTCCGTCTGCTGTGAGTCATATACGAAGTCACGGGATGTCCCAGAACTGATGAGGCTGTGTATATTTAGGCCATGATCCATGTGCTCATGAATTGCTTTATTGATTACATTGAATTCCCACCACAGTAACATTTATTGCTGTTTGTTGCTCCATTCCATCTACATTCGTAGGAAAATTGTTACACATTTCAAAAATTAGGCTTGAGCGCATTCAGCACGCGCTGTGTGAATGTCATTCACCAAATAAACGACGAATTTGATAAGGTGTTAAAGGTTTCCTTCGCTCTTGGAACTCGCGGATATTCTATTTATTTACTTTCCATTACTAACATTATGTGAACTCTAACATAGACTGCTTATTCAAATCACCGGGGAAAAAATTGTCGTTTTAAATCATTGTTTTCATTGAGAGATATTCTGAACAAACGGACGCACAATCACCCTGAGGATTGTCCCGTCATGCCTCTTACAAAGTAGAAACAATTATACGTAGTAGTTGCCTCTTACACAGGACAACAAATAAAATTGATCATAACGTAAATTCTACTGAGCGAATATTCCATAATTTTTACTGAAGAACGTGTTGTCAACACCTGAACAAACCCAAGATCTTCTTGCCAAGGAGCTGGTTTTAATGTGTGTAGCTTGTTGTTCAATTGGTGTCGCAAATTTTTAAGGTTGAAAATTAGCGATTGTGGTGGCGATTCTATTTTAGAGTTTTCCCTAAAACTTCCTTCATCATTAAGATCCTGTGAGTACGCAAACACTTAAACACTGAGGAGTAAACACTATATAGCTAATTATACATTTATCTTTAGGGTGTTATCCTTGGTCAACCTGTAAGAAATTTCTACGTTGAAACTTCAACTATGATTTTTTCGATGATAAGAGAGCATTTACAGTGGTAACCACGCATTTCAATTTAGTAAAAAGAAATACGTAAATAACATGCTGTGCAGTTTGAAAACGAGGGTTAGGATAGCAATTGTCAAGGATGGTTCCACTCACCAATTGTCGGTATGGTTGCTGTGACCTCTCCAAGCTTCAACTTGTACAAGATTGTTGTCTTGCCTGCCCCATCGAGGCCCACTGCACGAAAAAATGAAGAGAATGGTTTTGATCACATTTTACGATACTAACCAATAAACTCACAACACATGACAACCATTTTAAAAAAGTGCTTATTTTCCATTTCTTTGTCGAGGATTTGCCTTACAAATTTGAAACGAAAAGTGAACGACTGAAATAAAGTATGTCCGCTGTGGACTCTCTGACAGCGAGAAAATTATGCACAACTGTAAGCATATCAAATGAGCAATCAACGCAAAGCGAAAATTCCTGTGGCAAAATTTAATTCTGTCACCAGCTCATGAGATTCACACTGTTTGGATAGGTACAGTACATAAATATCAGACCAATAGAAATACAGAAAATGTACTCTATATATATATATAGAGAGTGATTTAGTCGTGTGTGTCTGACATTGTCAATTAAATCATTAGCACAATTATTGTCGAGAATAGAGCTGAATTAGCATGCGCTACCCAGCTATTTCAAATCAGGTGAGAATTACAAGCTGAGAGGAGCCTGATCTCGTACCATCACACGACGCACCTGATTATTTCGATAACGGGTGTTAATTACCATCAGAACGACTTGGCGCTCTGACCTGCAACGTACTCACTAATTGATGTTTCATTGAACTTTATAAACACGGAAAATCAACGATAACAATAATATTTCACCAGACTGACATCCATGAGCAGAATTTGGAATGCGTAATTGATTTTCAAGACTTCTTTTTTATTGTTTCGTTTTGCAAGCTTGATTAAATAGAGGTGACTGAATTACACGCTAACTTGAGACAAAGTTACACTGGTATGAAGTATTGAGTTTGAAATTCACTGAATATAACAGAAAATGGGCCAGAAACTAAGAGCTTTTAGCGGTGAACAAATGAGCTTCTGAAGATATTTAACTTTGTATTATACCTGGTAACCTCAAAATAGCTTTCCTTACGAATCGTTACCGAATATCTCTTCACGGTTACCGTTCTTCCCAAGTCGAACGGTTAAGTGTGAATGATTTCTTGCACAGTATATTTTTCATGGCTAAAAAAAGTTACCTTCTAGAGGTAAATTCTTAATATCTGCAAAACGTACCCATTAATATCCGGCAAGGAGTCTTTCCGTACACAAGCTTAAAAAGATGGCTCAATAACATTCCCATTATCAATGATTGTTTATGAACCAGTAATAATTTAGTGCCTTCTGTTTCAAAAACAATGTACACGTATAAAGTTAGAAGGACAGTGAAGTGACAAGTTCGAGACCCTCAAAACAAAACAGCGGAGTTCGTTGGACGGCAGCGTGCTTTATACGCACGAAGTTCCACGCTGNCGTTTCATTTACTTTTTCAAGAGCGAGAATAAATATCCCGCTCTCTGTGCTAGAATGATGTCACAACGACGACGTGGAAGGAGGCTTGCATCAGCCTACACGTAGCTTTGCTATTGCCAAGGCGATATCGAGCGCTCGCGTGGCCTCTCGCCACAATGCAGAGGTTACCGCATGCCGCTGTGAGACGTGTGTGCGACAGGCTATGGTGGCGAATTTTGGTCATATCCGTATAAAACTGATTGTACTTCTACAAGCTGTTCTTCTACAATCATAAAGATTTTTGAACAAGTGAATAGTTTCGTTCGCAATGTTTGATAGCGCTGTGAATGTACAGAGCTATGCGGGTGTTTCAATTTTTCCAGCCTCCCAAAATCATTCGTTCTGACACAGTTTTCAGTATCATTCTTTGTCAGTTTCTCACATGAAAGCCATCGAATCTCAGTTGAATTTTGTCAAGCAAATATTTTGCAAAAGTTACAGTTTGCTACTAAGCTTTTCCAGAAATATGCTTTACAAATGATTTCAACACGTTGACTCCGAAGTGGTACATATATTTACCACTAGGTAAATTGTTCATTTACGTACTGTAATACGCAAATAACATTTAAACTATTTTGCTACCTTCTCCGAAATTAATTTCAGAGTGAAAGGTAAACACATTATGGTTCAATTGTATTCTTTATATTTTTCAAAAAGGTTAAAAATGTATTTGAGCAGAAAAGCCGGGTTTTCAAAACGACTTCTTCTAGCCTAACCAAACTGACCGTGAGCAACCGTACAATCGTAGTCAACGTGTTGAGCAAAGAAAGAACTTAAAAAAGTTAAACAAATACCTTTATTTCATATACCTTCTCTCCTTATAAACGATATGCTGAAGATTTCCTGATGAATATAAGGAAACATTTCCCTGACACTTAGTGAAGTTCAGAAGAGGGTTTTATTTCACTGTCGTAGGTTAAAATTAATATTATATGTTCACTTCCTTGTAATTAAGTTTGAATCACACGAACAGTTATTTTCGTTGTTCTATGAACATAATAGTTGAAGTAAAAATTCAAAGCAAATTGCAAACTACTTTCAACAGCGAAACCCATAAATTCTATAAAATAATAGATTAACGCGAAACAATATTTATGGGGAAATCACTAGCACCCAAATGAGATCAGAACTTGGCCTTCTACTCTAGCTGTGGTGCAGTATGTGCCGTAAAAACTTTCTAAAACAATTTCTAAGTGAGACTATAAAAATTGCTTGAGCATCGCGAGACAAACTTCCCATCAAATACTTTTCTTTCATTTGCTGATATTTTCATTATCAAAAAACTTTGTCGATTCATCAATATATGCTTGAACGAAATGTATATCATTAATTTGAAATCTCAACGTCATGATCTTATAACACTTAGCATAGAGTTCGAGTAAAATTCGTATGAGACAGTCAGAGGAGACTAACGCAACTCGACTGTATCATGACCAAGTCTTAGGAGTAATTCGATCCCACGCCCTTAAAACAAACAAACATCGGCATCTACTGATGCTTAATTTCTAATTGAAGCATGATACATATCACCTTTTACATTGGTTTTTCAAATGCTTTATAACTAACACCAGGACGCCATGACGCTTTTCCCCGGTCAAAGACCGGTACCCATATCAGACACCTGGGTAGAGTGGGGTATTGTGCTTAGAATTTTTTCTCCTATACCCAACAGAGAAAATCGCCACCAGCTCCGAGACTCGAACCCGCGTTTCCCGCACGGAGTCGGGTCCGAAAGCCGCACGGCTATGACAAGCCCTTACTTATGCTTGGAGTCGTTTTGTTCAAACACGCCACTTTTTTCTGCTGAGATCGAACTAAACTGTGAACCTTACTAGGTTAACTGTGTATAAGTGACTGAGGTTATGGTAACTGACGCCTATATCGTACTGTATACAAGCCCCTTTCCATTTCGAATATCACGTTTAATAGCGCAGTAACCAAAATTATTTAATTTTGCTGCAGTTTTCAGACGTCTATTCGTTGGCAATGCCAAATAAAATTACAAATAGGCACGGTTCTTGAAGTTTGCTATGATATTACAGTGTACCACGGTCATTTGGGATTAAAAAATGTTTGCTAAAGCCATTTGTTCCTATAAAATATGCTCAAGATTATCAATATTACGATAGTCAATACTGAATTTGGTTTTGTCAACGATTTCAATGATTTCGTTGCCACGTATGGGTAATACGGTACAATTATTTGAAGACGTTTTCCTAAAGTGACATTGTGCTCGCAAATGCTTAGATTTGAAGATATTTAACTTTGAAGTTATAAGAACGTCGTTTATAAAATTGAACGAACGAAAACGTAAATAATAGAAACAGTTTATTTCCAACAGAGATGGTACAAAAGTACAATCATTGGTTTTTAAAATATCTAAAAGTTAATACACTTAGATGATACACGCACATGAGTATTGTAACACCCATGTCACTAGTCGAAAATAAATGATTGAAGGTAATGTACTCCTAATGCTGCTTAATCTACATTTGATGATACATGTAGTTATAATTATGAGAGACAACACAATTTCATGTACGATGCATTTTCATGGTGGGGTGAAAACACTTTTGACAGTTTACATGTACATGACATAAACTTTGATATTCTTAACGCCAGGAAGTAATATTCGAATTACTTGTTTCGGCAAATGTTTAAAAATATCATTTCAAAGAAGCAGGAAAAAAATATAAGTATAAGCATGAGGACCACAAAAATTACAAGTTTTGTTTGTCTAATTAATTTTTTTGTAACACAACGCTCATTAGTTGAGAATTTTATTTAAGTATAAATGGATGATCACACAACAAATTCATAGTTTTTTCACATGGATGCTTTACAATAATAAAGAGATGACGAGTTAGGTATTGTTACAAGTTGAGAGTGAACAGGAAAAAAGATCAGTCTCTTTAGTTAAAATGCCAGTTGTCAGCCTAGTACACACATATGTGCATATGTAAATGAAAATATATACACAAATGCATGCACACACATACCTACGTACATACACCCAACACGCATGCATACATAGATACATATCTTTGCATCTAGGCAATCATAGTACATATGCGTTCTACAAAAATGCTGTGCGATCTACTGAAATATAGGATAATGAGCAAAGGAAGTTCGTGACAACTTTTTCAGTATGTGTTGCTGCTTACAATTTCTGATGGAATATCGAAGCGATGTTTAACTAAATATTGTAGCGAAAAGATCATTGGTTGATAAGCGTCTTACTTATCATCTGTGGGTGATCGCGCAACAAATTTATTTATATTTTTCATAAATGCTTTACAATAATGAAGTGAAATGAAGTATTACGTAGTGACACATACACCCAATACACTAGTAAGCATGTGCGCAAATATCAGCGTAAACTAGTCAGTATTAACTAGCATTCCAATCGAGGGACTCTGAGAAAATATCTTTTGCCAAGGCATGAATTTTATGAAATTTTCGTACTAACAGTTGAGACACAAAACAGTCTACCTGAGTCAGAAACATGAAAACGATTGTTCTACAACGGTTCCCAAGTACAGAATAATCCTAGGTGCGGATGTTGTAATATACTCTAGAGCGTAAGAGATGGTATGATTATATGCACTACACTAGCTTAACAAGAGCATTTTTGGACGTGAATAAGAAAGAAGACATGAATGCCCTATAAGGGTTTCATATTAGAGAAAAAAATCACATTATCTTTGAAATATGGTGCAGAATGTCTGCAATTGATAAACACACATAGGTACCATGACGGTCTAGTTTGATGCTTGCACAAAACGGAGAGGAAATACATAAAATGCATATTCGGTTCGTTTATTTAGTTTAAATAGAGCTTGCTAATTCATGAAAGCAATAAAGATTATGAGCTTTGTGGGTCAAAAACATGACATTTAACATGTACAAGACATTTAAGCTTTGGATTGCTTTACAATAATAAAATGAAATGATGTGTTGGGTAGTGTTAGAAGTCGGGATTGAAAAAAAGGGCGGAATGTATTGTTTATATGCTAGTTGCTAGTCCAGTGCACACAGCTGCATGCGCACATATGCACAGTGCACACCCATATGAGCACATACACCCATATATGTACGTACACACATATACAAGTAAGCATGTTTGCAAATCCCAGCGAATAGGCGATCAAATCATAATACCTACGCATGCTTAAAAACTGTTGTGTAATGTCTTGAATTATAAGACAATGAGCGAGGGAGATTATTCAGCAATGGAGATACCAGGCAAATGAGATTCGTCAATACTTATTCAGTATGTTCCGTAACTTAGAATTATTTTGAGACTCTAGATGACGAGTTATTTTGGCTTTAAATTCTCTCAGTCTTTGAGGGATTTTAAAACTCAGGGGAGGTTTGTTCCACAGTAAGGCGCCTGATATGGACAGAGCCTTATGCCCTAAGTGAGAGGAACGATAGTTGACTAATACATTATTGTTTCTGTTGGGCTTTTGGTTGGTAACAGTAGGTGGATGGAAACGCACTATCTCAGCATTGCTCTGAGGAAGATATAACGAGGAGAACACGTATTGGGCCCTCTGCATGAGGAGCCTTTCTTGGATAGGAATCCAGCAGAGTTTATTAAGGAGAGGGGTTACGTGATCACTTCTTTTGAAATTACCGTTGCATTCCACCTTGGCTGCGAAGTTCATGCACTTTTGTAAGTCCCTTCGAAGGTATTGAGGTAAGTCTCCCCATACTAGGATGCAGTAGTCAATGCGCGATAACACCAGGGATTGAATGGCTAATAATCTGGATTTTTCGTCTAGCATACTTTTTACACGAAAGGAAAAACATTAAAGTTCCATAAATTTTGTTGCAAGTATTCTCAACATGAGATTTGAAAGACATGTTTCTATCGAACCAGATGCCTAGATTTTTAACTTTTTCTGATGCTTTAATTTTATCATTTCCAACTGCAAGAGTAAGATCTGAAGTTTTGTTAATTGCATCTTTGGATCCAAAATAATGCATTGTGTTTTATTACCATTTAATTTGAGACCATTTCGGTCGTACCATGATTTCAGGCTAGTCAGTACAGTTTCGGCTTTAATTTGTGTCTGTGGTATTTTCGATACAGAACTTGCTATTGCAATTTGAACATCATCTGCATACATTGCGTTCCGTGTGTTAGAAGGCATTGGAGGGTAATCATTAATGAAAATAGAAAACAGTAGCGGACCATGAATGGACCCTTGGGAAACACCAAAATTGTTTTGAATAAATGGGGACAATAATTCGTTTTCTATGCGGACTGCATGAGATCGATTTGACAAGTAACTTTCAAACCATTGCTTGTCTACTCCCAAGTTCAGTATTTTAAGTAGAAGTCTATTGTGTTCGACGCTATCGAACGCTTTAGAGAGATCGAGTAGCAGCAAGAGTGTTACATTCTTTTGATCAATGTCACTGTATATGTTTCAGAGATATTGAGCAGAGCGTTTTGAGTGCTAGTGTTTCTTCTATAGGCGTATTGATTTCGGTGGAGTAGATTTGACTCATCCAGGTGAAATGACAGTTAATTTGTCACCACTTTCTCACAAATTTTGGACATGACTGGCAAAAGACTGCAGGGCCTGTTGTTTGATGCTGTATTTACGTCACCACTTTTTTGCAACGGTTTGATAATGGAATGTTTATATTGGTTTGGAAACGTGTTGGTTGCCATTGATGTATTAATCATCAGACGAATCCATGGTGCTGTGACTGGGAAACCGTCCTTGATATATTGAAGACTGATACCATCATGTCCAACTGCCTTTGTGTTTTTTAGTGAGTATAAGGTATTTCTCAACTCCAGTAAAATCGACAGGACGTGGTCTCCACCTGACATCAGCCCTCGAGGGTGTAGGGGGGCGTGAATTTTCAATTGACGTTTAACCTGGATTGGTACACACCTCACTGAAAACTTGAGCCCCTACTTTTGAAAAGAATGTGTTGAAGTCCGTGGCAGTTGCCAAGGGATTTTCAAAATGACTTATACGGTCTAAATTTTTATATGGGGCTACCTCACTTATGATTTCCCAAGTTCGTTTCGGGTTATTTTTAGCCATTAATAGTTCATGGTGGAAGTGAGTTTGTTTCGCTTCAGTGATTTTCTTTCGAAGAATTTTTTCATGTTCTTTATATCTCCTGTATAAGGTACTGTTTGATCTATTGTTTTTGTACTCTCGCAAGTTAGTTTTCTTTATTCTGCTCATCTCTTTAGTTTTATCAGTAATCCAAACAGTGCGTTTTGGCTTGTTTTTTTTTTTGGTGACGTAAGGTGTGCATTCGTCGAGAGCTGCTGTGGAGTTCTCGTTGATGATGGACACTTGAATGTCAACATCGTCAGATTGCATCACATTCTGGAAGTCGGTGGACTTGTTGAGTAGTTTTTCTTAAAATTGTTCCGCTGAATAGTGCCTTTTCGAGCGATAAGTCATTGAGCGATATTTTTGTCTTTCCTTTGCAATATTACTTTCACTTTCTATAGAGTGGTGATCGGAAATAGAAGGTGATATTACTGTACTAAGTAATGCGGTGGGATTATTTGTGATTGTCAGGTCGAGGAGAGTTTTAGAGACTTTAGTGATGCGAGTCGGTTCTTTGACCATTTGTGATAGGCTTAGTTTATACAGCAGTTTCAGGGTGTCTACTAGGTAGTAAAGTAGTAAAAAGTAGTAAAAAGTAGTAAAATTTCGAAAGTAGTAAAAAAGTAGTAAAAAGTAGTAAAATTTGCCTCAGGGTAGTAAAAAATTATGAAGTGGAATAATTCTCTGAAAATTTAAAGTAATGTTACAGATGTATATAGAGTACAAAGATTATTTTAAAATTCATATCTCCCATAATCAGAAATTTGCATCAGTTTATGGGAAATATTCCTGTAAAGCGGGATGTGATTTTAAGATTGAAGGACACAAAATAGAAAAAGAGTTCCAAAGTTTTTGTGAACGACGGTAAAAATAGTTCACTTGTTCTTCTCACTCGGTTTGATCTGAAAGTTATCAAGTTGTTTTATGATGGAAGGTTCATTTGAGCCATTTTATTGTTAACAAAATATTGAGAGAAAACAAAAAAAAACGGCTTTCGCTTTGATGCGGTAATCGAGGTTTCATAAATCGTATATATACAAATTAAATAAATGTAATACCAGTGACGATGCATTGTTGAAAACACTTCTATTTGTGCGCACTTACATTGAAATACAAGCTTAGGAACTTGTGATATCAGGGATTAAAATCAAAATAAAATAAGGATTTAAAAATTGTGCATTTATGACTATGAGGTCAACATTTAACATCTTTTATTCTTACGTATCAAATATGCATTAAACGATCTCGGGAAAAAAGAAATAGCCTAGCTGCATATTTTCTAAGGGAAGTGGATCAAGTGACTCTGATTGAAATATGTTTGTCAAGTAAAATAATATAAATTTTGTTGTGAATAACGATTCTTTTAATGTCAAACATCTTGTGAACTTATTCTTTTAAATTTTATGAATAAACATTAA
>JACJUY010005984.1:43632-54732 GCA_014220935.1 Platorchestia sp. MABIK | reverse complement strand
CCAACTGGGAAGATCTGAGACTTTAAGAGGCCTCAGCAGGGCCTCAACCCGATCAAGAAGAAGAAGAATAGGTATTGATTACTGTGTAAATAAAAAGTATCTTCAATATAATTTGAGTCACATAAAACTATATTGAGATAATTTAACTTCCAGCCTGTTCTGTCTGGATTAAACAATTTATTTACCAAAACTGATACAGCAATAGATTGTATCTTAAGTCTAGTACAATGGACATATTTGAGTATAGCTACTTGTGGGCCCAAATAAGTTTAGCAACTTCTGGGGCATCCTATCATTGATGGATATTTTTAAAGTGTATGGTTATGTTTAACCTAATTTACTTAACCTAGAGGCACACAAGACTGATCATGTTTTGATGCTTAATTTTACAAAAATAGTTAGAATAAGCCATATGGAAACAGTATATTCAAGAGAAACAATTAGATGCATAAGATTTTTATTATTATCATAGCAGATTACTTTATTGGGATAAGTCCTATAACATGAGAAAGAAAGATTACCTTGAAATACCTTTTGTGATTATTATTTTGATAGGAAGAGGGGTTCAAAATTTGTTTTTAAAGCTTTGTAAGGATTTTTTCTGCAGATCTCAGCTGGGATTGCATTCTAATTCTTAATTCCAATGAAGAGGATACTGTGTTGTGACGGAGATTTTGAATAAGGTCAATATTGAATTTAGGCCTTTCACGGAAATTAAAAATTCCGTTCCAAACAATCACTAAAAGAACACATTTAAAAACGTTTTACACGACTGACATTCTGCTGGCTGATGCGTTATTTTTTAGTTATTCAACTTTTGAAGTTATAAGAACGTCGGATATAAAAGTGAAGGAACGAGCACGTAAATATGCTGTAATACGGTATTAACATAACGATCAGTGAGGTTAGGGCAGGTTATGGTAGGTTAGTTAAATAAACCAACCTAAAATGACGTAAATCAACCTAAAATAGCTCACCTTAACTTACCCAAGCCAAGCCGTGTCAATTTCCCGCCAAGAAGTGGGCGTGTCTCTCCAGAAAAGTGGGCGTCACCCAACAATGCGGCGATTAAGCAACCGACCATAAAATGTTATTCCTATCTGAACGAAATTATTGTTATATCTCTAAAATAACGCTTCAGCAAGCAGAATGTCATTCGTGTAAAACGTTTTTAAATGTGTTCATTTAGTGGTTGTTTTAAACCGAATTTTTTATTTCCGTGAAAGGCTTAAATTCAATATTGACCTTGAATAATAAGGAAGTATAAAGTTACTTCTGTTTTATGTTAAATGATTATGATGGCCAGTATGAGCAGTTAATAATTGTTTGAGTTCTCTGTTACCATCATCAATTAGTGTATTATATATGAAATTACTTATGAAGAGGTTGTAGAGATAAAAAAGCTTGAGTATTGCATTTGGAGAGTTTGTACAGATCAAAAAGTCCAAGTATTATAAAGCTTTTGAATGAATCATTTGTGTGAGTATTAAATTTTAATTTCATAACTGCTTGAATGACTCTTTGTTTTTTCCATCCAAAGAGTAAACTGGTTTATTTTTTATCAGTTCCCTGCCAAGCTTCTATCCCATATAGTAGATATGATGAAATGATTATTTGATAAAGTATTTTTAAAGCTTCTTCAGTCAATATATTTTTTACTCTCTGAAGGATTCCAACGAATTTTGTTAATTTAGTACTGATATATGCAATATGCTCTTTGAATGTCAGATGTTCAACTAATATAATGCCTAGAAATTTACAAGAGTGGGTTTTTTCAATTTTACCATCACCAATTTTAATGCGTGGAAGGGACATATTTTTCTCTTGTATGAGAATCTAATGAATTTTGTCTCATCAATATTGAGGCATATTTTATTGGCTTAAGCCATATTGGAACATTTTGCAGCTCATCATTTATACTCTCTGCAGTTAAAATTGGATTTTCATTTGGAAGCGCCCTAGACAGCGTGCTGTCATCGGCAAAAAAGTATGAATTTGAAGAATAAAGTAGATTTAACTATACCGTTAATCAAAATCAAAAAGAGATGAAGCCCAAGGATTTACCCTTGCGGTACTCTATGGCTGAATGTTAGCAGTACTGATTGTGCATCGTCAATGCCAACATATAACTCTTGATTTGTTAAGTATGATTCGAACCAATCATATGCAACTCTTCTGATGCCATATCAGTGTAGTTTCAATAGTAAAATGTTATTGTCCATGCAATTGAATGCTTTTTGAAAATCAAGGAGTGCGGAGAAAACAAGCTCTCCTTCATCTATATTAGAATTACTCAGGCAGTGAATTATATCTTGAGAATTACTAAGGTAGATACTGTTAGTAATGTTCAGCTACTTTGTTAGTAGCAAATAAATCAATTGGTTACCAATTTAACTTTATCCAGTTATAGCATGGGGCCTTGCAGTGGCCGAGTGTACAGAGCGCTTGCGTTCTGTGCTTCCTGCACGGGTTCGAGCCCTGTGCACCACGGTTGGCGTGAAAAAACGCGGACGTGGCAAATCAGTGCCGTTGCCTGCAGTGTGGTCGCTGTCCTCAAGGAATGTTACCTGGGCACTTGACGAGAGGAAAATAAGGCCTTAAAGCTCGGGCGTGACTAGGGTCCTGGGTAACTCCAACATGTGCATTCCCTATAAGAGTATCATGTCAATGATTCTCAGCCACTCTCTACTAAAAAGAGTAAAAGGCTTGGTATATGCCAATATACCATACCAATTTAACTTGGCTGAAGTGGTATTAATTAAAACTGAACGAATGTGCTAATATGGACACACTGAAATTCTGATAGCAGCAATTTAATAAATTTGTGAAGAAGTTTCTCTGGCGGTTTTGGAAGGGAAGATTACTTTCTCATTTTATGATCAATGAAGATTTACTCAGTGCTGGTATCTTTGTATCTTTGTTGTAACTCAACACAAAATGTAAAACTTATTCTGCAAATAAGTTTTTAGGGCAAATGGATAATAGGCCACATATTTAGAAAAGTTTGTGTTTCTAGTATGTATACTTAAGAGTAGTTTCTTGGTTATTGTTGTATAAGGTAAACTGCAAGATTTGTTACAATATTATGTGTATAGCATGTAAAGATGGCAGCTTTCCATCTTATGCCCCTTGTAAAATTTGATCAGTGATGACTTTTTTTTCTGGGCACAGAACATAATACTGATTAAAATCTATTATATATGGTATCAAATCCATGTACTGACCACTATTAGGAATCATAATCAAGCAGATTAGGGAAAGAAATTCCTTTATGGTTGGCAAAATGTGCATGATGTGGACAGTGGGCATCCATTCCTTGCCACTGATGGTTCTGTGGAAGAAGTGCTGCATTGCTTTATGGTGAACTTTCATTTTATGATTAACTCAATGGGCATGCGCAGTTGTCCAGCATCATGTGTATCATATTGATGAAAAGTTGAAGCTATTAAATAAATACTGATATCTATTCCCAGTAAAAGAATATCACAATATAAAGATACAAATGTTGATTCATTGTGTGAATAAGGTTTCAATTCTTATGGTGATTATATGGAAAATATAACTGTACTAACTACTGATAAAATTTTTCTAATACAGTAGAGTTTCTGACACTTAACCGGACTCACATGACAATTGAGCATGCAATAAATAATATTAGCGTTATTTACCATGTTATCAAGGAGGCGATGAACGATAATACAGATGAATCAGCTGGACAACAATTAGCATTACATTACACACGGTAACATGAAGTTAATATTTATTACAATTGTAGAAAAATTTATTCAACATGTGTTACCCCTTGGTTTAGTCTAAACAGAAACAGAATGTTTCATTTGTGAATGTGAACTTGCAATTCTTGGAAATGTTCCTAAGTTTGTAATGTTCCTACATATTTTACCTACAATGACGGAATTAACATTTCAATAAATCTTTAATTTTCCTATCTTCATGCCAGTGACTTGACATCCAGACATATATGAGTCTGGTTGTCAGGAACTCTACTGTAGTCTTCTTTTCTTGTTGATAACCTAGGTTAATCTCCTTGCTAGATACATCCTTTACAAACATTGAAAGCATTAGTTATGTGTCGCTACAGGGTCTAAAATATTTCCTAGGAGAACAAATCATTAAAGGCTGTAGAAATTACTATTGACAATTCTTAGCATGGGGAAATTATTTATTCACTGTATTCAAAAGAATGATGATGGTCATTTTCTATTGATAATAAAGAAAGGTAATAAGTTTTATTCACCCTTCCATATGTTGATGAACAAATCAAGTTTATCATTAATGTAATCTTACTAATTTAATTTACAATAATATTATTTTTTTTTAAATTTTAGTTTAAATTACAAATTAGCAGTTCAAATGTTATATAGTGGTTGACTATTTTCTTTGGGGATATGTTAAATCCAAGGTGTACGCTGATAAACCAGAGACAAAACGACATCGCAAAGACAATAAACTATTGATGTGTAAGACGATATAAATGCCTCAAAGACAATAAACCATTTCTATGTCTGCATGATCAGCATTAAATAGGGTAAATAATGTTTAGTAATCTATTTGTCTAAATATTTTTTATAGAAGTTTTGTATTATGACATCTTTATTATATTATGCCCTTTCAGACAAAATCAATATTTTAAAATGGATGAAGGAATTCTTTCCTTGCGTTGGAACAACCATTCCTCTGCATTTGTGCACTGCCTTGCTTCTTTGCTGCAAAAAGTAAGTGACACTCTGATGTACTATTACTCGTTGCATTCATTGTTTGTTTCCTGCTATAGATTTAGTCTCTTGCATCTTTCTCTCAGAGAGGATACGACTGTTATATCAATTGGAATTAGCACTCCCAGGGGAAAAATGTGAAAATAGTAATTTTGTGATGTATATTTATGAAAATGTCACAAAAACTAATTGTGTGTTTATTTGGCTACCCCATGTGATGCATATCTAGTTTACCATCAGATACAAGTTCTGTGGAACAGATTGAGTATGTAAGCCTGTATTCCAAATATTTTAATCTTGAATTTTTAAAATTCTGTTTCCTTGGCATGGGTGTGAACATATGAGCATCTAGGCTTGGCTAGAATAATCTAATGATAATTTTTCGAAGCTTCTTTCTTTCGTTGTGCAGCGTTTTGTAATGTAAAAGGGACTTCAGAGATATAAGTATTTTTTCTTCTTTTTACAGGAGACCTACAGTGACGTGACGCTGGCTTGCGATGGTCATTTCTTTCCGGTTCACAAGTTGGTGTTGTCCGTTTGCAGTGAATATTTTGAGGCCATTCTTGGGAAAACGACATGCACAAAACCTGTCATCATTTTAAAAGACATTCGTCACACTGATCTTCAGGCTCTGCTGAGCTACATGTATGCAGGTGAAGCCAGTGTCCCTCATAATGACCTTGCTAGACTCATCAAAGCTGCTGAGTGCTTGAAAATAAAAGGCCTTGCTGTTCCTGATGAAAGTCCTCCACCTCAAGAAAAGAAAAGACTTGCAGTAGAAGCTCCAACTGATCTTCATGCATTCAAGAAGCGTCGGGCAGGTGTGGTTAATGCAATTCAGGAGAAACCTGTTGCCAATGATGCCATCACTCGATTGAGTGGTATTGAAGAGGTGACTCTAGTGAAAAAAGCTGTCCCCATACACCACTCCATTAACGTGTCCAACGCTATGACCGTGAGTTCAAGCACTCGTGTTCCAGTGCACATAGTGGAGGGTGCGGTGCATCAGAGTTCTGCTTCCCATGCTACAAATGCTGCTCAAGCCACCATTCTTCACCCGCAGCACATTATCTCTTCTGTCCCTCATTCACAGCAGCAGACTGTTCACATCAATCAGTCCATCCACTTCCAGGAGGAGCAGCAGCAGCCGCAGCCACATCGGCAAATTCGGGATGATGAAGTTTGCTCAGTTAGTGAAGAAGTTCTGGTTTCTCACGCCATACCCGAGGTGATAATGAATGAAGTGTATTGCTGTTGTTGTGTTGATTACTGGTCATGCACAACTGAAATTCTATGCGATGATCTTCATAGCTAGTGTGGCATGGAAAATTTCTATCTTTTCTAACAACTCGGTCTCTAACGAACCTATGGTTTTTGCTGTAAGTTGAATGATTTTTATTTTTGTTGCTTTCTACGTTTGTGTTCATGCATAGTTATGCAATACACTTTGAAAATGGGTTGTCAATTATTCCATAGTTATATTGATTGTGGTGAGTATGATTCAACAGCAGGGATATGTTGGTGTTTTGTTTTAGTCTGGAAATATTCATGACAAAAGTAAACTATGCTCAAACAGTTATGGTTAGCATATGTCCTGTGTTCTTGAGAGCTTTAAGGGTAGCAAACAGGTTTTCCCTATGAAGGATGGGGTATGGGGAGAGAGGGGGTATGGGTAAATTCCAAAAACTTTAGGGCTCTAAATGTCTATTCGAATGCTCTAAACAAGTTGTGAATACCTCAGAGCCTATTTCACTCCTAAAGAATTTTTCTATTAATTTATTATATTTCACAAGAAAAACCGGATGTTTCTCTTAAGTGCCTGGCAAGATCACCAGCCTGCCCTTCACCAGCTTTTCAGTCATGCTGTAGAACTAGTGAAATTCCAACAATCAAAACGAGTTGTGGCCTTGTAATAGCTCAGTAGGTGAAATAATTTTCTGATGCTGTGTCATCAGGTGTTGGTGGAGGAGTGTGCAGTAGTCAAGGAGGAAATGGAGGGTGTGAAGGAAGAGAGCAGTCGGGGCTGCAACAGCGTGCCCACCACCGATGGAGGGCACAGCGAGGGAGAGGGAGCACTGCCAGAGGAGGATGAGGACGATGAAGACGAGGAGGAAGGCACATCACACTCGCAGACAGGCGGAGGCACCACTGTGGCCGTGGCGACTGCAGGAGGGGGTCTCATGCATGACTTGCTTGCCATTCCTGGGTCCTCAGGCTCTCAGCAGGTCTGTAGCTTCCCCCTTTTGTCTTTTAGCTGGGATGTTTTTGTCTCATATTAATGCACTGATGATTAGTGGTGCTGGTGTGAGCGTGGAGAATTCTCTGTCTGAAATTATTTGTAATGTGTGTAAGAATTGAGTTTAGTTTTTAGATATTGGTTTAACTTTTAATAATGATGTGCAGGTTCTGTTGGATTTTGTTGTTAGGTGTACAAGCAAAAATCTAATTTTTACCATGATATTAAGGAATAATTCTAACTTTTCTCTCCTCATATTGGATGTTTGGTTTTGTTGAACTGATACGGAATTCTTTTGAATTGTGCAAGAAAATTATGTATAAATAGAGACAAAGTTGAGATCATGAATTCAGTTTCAACTTCTGGGTTGTTGAAAGACTTCATTTATTGAGACATTCATTGACATTTGAAACATCTGAAAGATATTGAGACATTTAAGACATTTATTGTTGAAAGACTTTAAGACAGGCTGTTGGGCCCCTAAAGTGGATACAACTATTGTATCGCTAGGAATTAGTGCTTGCAGAAGGAAGATGTGAGGTTCCAAGTTGAAGGTTAGGAAGGCCTTCCTTTTGTTGAAATGGAATAGGTTTTTCTTGTGCTACAGACTATCTTTTTTACTCACAGCTGACTTTTTCAAGCAAATCTCACTTTCTTCTTCAATTTTTATCTTGTTTTGTAAACTTCTTCCTCAACTTGGTATTTCTATTCTTTTGAGGTTTTCTGTAGGAACACACCTTGGGCTTATATTTTCCACTCCCTAAAATATCTTTGTTGCAGTTAGGGAGGCTTAATCTAATCTAATCTGACTGTTGATCTAACTTCAGTAAATCATAGCTTAGTGTTTGCGATATTTCCTGACATACCTGAAGTAGAGACAACAGCCCTTGTCATGAAAATCTTTCGGGGGTTACAGTTATGTAGCAACATCAATTCTAATTCTCCTATCATTTTTTTATGATAGATGGCGTATGCATCTTCGGCAAATTCTGCGAATGTAAATGCTCTTTTCTTTACTTCCAAATTTTGTTCAGGCTAATTTGGTCTCCATTGTTAGTCATAAGGCTCCTTACATTTCTTCTGTGAGTTCTGTCGTATGAGTTTAAAACATTTCACCATATGTATTGTGCCTCTCTGGCAGCGTTTGTTTTACTCAGATAATGTGTCTTTAGTGGGATGTGGAGGAGGCTGAATTGGTGAGAGAAGTGATTAGTGCTTTTAGAATAGTATAGAAACACTTTGCATGTTCATTTGTTATTGAAATAGTTTCATGAGACATTCCTGAAATAAAGTAGTGTTTTTGCCTCTCTCTTGTCTGGGAAAATGTGCTTTTACGCTGCTTAATATAGCTCATTGCATTGTGTTTGCAGGAAACGCTAGTAACCTGGGACAGTGCCACTGGCTACGCTCTGGAAGGCTTCATATCTGAGGAAGTTCGCTCGCAGCAGCACCAGCACATCACCACCATTGTGAGAGAGCTGACACACGAGCGAGGGTTTTGTTGGGATGGTGCTCAGCTTGATTGTGTCCTGGGCTAAGATTATCCTAGCGTTAAGGTATGGAGAGAACGGGTCTAGCTTTGCGCGTTTCAAACGCGCTGATGGCGGTCTGGGCCATGTGTGGTGTCCCTATGGGTAAACAGAGACCTGCTTTCCAAATGTGAGACGTGGAGAAAATATAAAGCTTTCAATAATTATGTTTCAAATTTTGGGATGCAAAACCCTGGTCTTTTAAACAAATGTTTAAAATGAATGATGAACAAATGATAACTTTTTATACATGTAGCTGATAAAAATGGAATATAACCAATGGGAATTTGGATAATATTTTATTTGTTGAATCTTTTTACTGACCGAGTTATTCATATTGCAGCTTCAGGCTCGACCTAAGTATTAATCTTGTGTGTATGCAGTGGGTAGTATAAATATTCGACACATTGATTTTTTTTCAATCAGGAGTTAACCAATTTTATTGAAACAAACACTGAATATATATACATGAACTTTTTCTATCGAAACAATAGTGCAAAGTAAAAAAACATTGCCCAGAAACAATTTTGCTGTCAGACATCAAAATACAGCTTGTGCAAAAGTATTGAACACAAACTGTTAATATTTACGAGCATAGCCTTTGTTCTGCCTTACAGCCTCCAGTCGTTTTCCATAGTTTTCTATAAGTTTCTTATATAAAATGTGTGACATTTTTATCCGTTCTTATTAAAAAAATTTTTACAATTATTTAAAATTTTTGGGTCTTGCAGGTTTCTTCAACTTGACATGTTTCTGGAAATTTTCAAACAGATTGAGATGCCGTGAATAGCTTGACCATTCAAGGACATCAATGCTGTAGTCGGCAGATCAATCTTTAGTTAGTTTAGCTTTATGCTTTGGACCGTTGTCTTGTTGGAATGCGAAATCATGTCCATGTCCTGAAACTGGTGCACCTTGCAGAAGATGGGTCAATGTAAAAAAAATTATTTCCACTTCACCAACTCTATTGTGGGGAAAACAACTTCGTATCATTTTACAGAGTGTTTTTAAATGCAGGACCCAAAAAATCTTCTATAACTTTTGATGCAATGAACGGATTTTTGAAAACAAAACGGCAATAGAATTCTGAGATTTATATCTTTTATTTGAACTGATTTTTGAAGACGACGTTCTTCATGTGGCGTCCACTCGACTGCAAGCAATTTGGGCGAGTGTTTGCATGCTTCTCATTGCAACACTGGTGAGGGTGAGACCGATCAATCTTATTGTTGGTTAAATTCTTTAGGGATCTGTGAATGACCTTCTTTGACTGAGAACTTTGCAGGTTGTACTTTCACTTAAAGCTTTGCTGGGATAAGACAGTGCTCCTTCCGTTAGCGAAATATTTAGTGCTTATGAAAGCTAATTGTCCTTTTGTCCAGTTTGCCATCTTAGCGGTAGTTTCAAAGCAGTATAAATTTTATTGTGTCCTCTGATTCTTATTTTGACTGTTGTATCATGAATACGTAGGTACCAAATGGAAGATATAAACCTCAGGATTTTATTACCATTTTGTATTCAAAAATCCATTCATTGTATCAAAAGTTATGAAAGATTTTTCTTCTTCCCAAATATAAAAATCCACCTCCATATTTGACAGAGGGAATGGTGTTCGAAAGCTCCCCTCAGGGGGAAACAACTATTGTATCTATGGGAATTATCGCGTCCAGGGGGAAAATGTGAGGACCCAAGCTGAGAATTAGGTAGGCCTACTTTTTGTTGAAATAATTTTTTTTTTTATGTTGAGAACCTTTTTTTGGTTCACTACTGTCCTGTTTTTTAGCACCTCTGACTTTCTTCTTCAACTTTTATCTTATTTCATGAAGTTCTTTCTCAACTTACTGTTTCTATGCCCTTTCTGCATAGATTCCGCATTCCCTTAACTCCATACTAAATGGTCCCTTTTTCCTCTCTTCGAAATGCTTTTTTTTTGTAGCGTTTAGGAAGGCTTAAACTAACTTATAGTCTAATCTATAATCTAATTTCCTTGGCTTGGTGTTTATGGTGACCACTCAAGGTTTTCCGCGCACATTGCACTTTGATTCCATTCATTCATTCACGTGACAAAGTAAAAAAGTAGATATTTTAAAACTATTCATGGGATAAAAAGCATTTCTTGTAACTTTTTTATTCCTATCGTGACTTCAGATGTTTGATGTGCATTGAATTTTGATGATGTTCGTGTAAATGATGTGTTCCGCTCACAGGCCGGAAGTGGGGGAAGCACGTCACTAGAAGGTGGGGTGAACAGCACGAGCAGCGGCAACAGCATCAACGCCAGCAGCGCGTCCGGCACGGTGACTGTGATGGGCTGCCCGTACTGCCAGCGGGCCTTTATGTACAGGTTCGGATCTGTGCCTCTTGTTGCGTAGGCTCTAGCGCTAAGACTTTGCTGAAGTGGCGCCCTGCTCTGGGGTATAATACGAGGCACTGCAGCCAAACCTGACGGTTTAGAAATGTAGGTCATGGGTAGGGGATGGTCAGAGGGAAGGGAAAAATGCCCTCATACCATTCTCTTGTGTCTAGTCTAGTTGCAATGGATTGTTGGACCTACAAACTCTAGGGATTCACAAGAGAAATGCTTCCGTGGTCTTAACACCGC
>JACJUY010005984.1:24083-35020 GCA_014220935.1 Platorchestia sp. MABIK | reverse complement strand
TCGGAAGAACAAGTGCAGACGTACATTAAGAATTTGCAAATACGCCTGCAACCGAAGATGTGAGAAACCCCACCATTGCTCTGCTAGTCGTGGATTATTTGCTTTATTGATAAGAGGTTAATTAATTTGACTGCAGTTTAAGACCCCTTACTGCGGAAGGCCATTCATCATGGCCTTATTAAGTCTGCAGAGGACCTCAGCTTCGAGCAATGGCTAGAATTTCAACACAATCCCGGCAAACAAAAAAAACGGAGTTTTCATTTCGAAATTTCCGTTACATATATTTTAAGTACAAAACATTTGGTTACATTCATAATACTTTCCAGAGGAAATATAGAAAGTACTATCACTTCATTTATGCTCACATACATTTTTAATATAGAAAGACAAAGTAGAAAAGGAAATCAGAGATGACCTCTCCTAATTAAATCAGCAAGTTTGCTACGCTGCTGGCGAGCTGCTTGCCATTTAGGAAGGGCAGCTGCCTCAATTTCAGATTCTTCGGAAGATTCCGAGGAATCGTTTCAGAAGAGTATTGCTGATCTCCTGGGCGTTCAATAGAGAGAGAACTACCCTCATCAGGAATGAAACTCTCAGGAGGCTCAAAATAAGGATGTAACTCCTCACTAGAGCTCCCTTCTGCGCTTTCCCACCCCTCCTCTGAAGCAGTATCAGAAGCAGCTGACTCCAGGGGGTAAAGTAGAGAAATTTTGACGGCAGACTCAGAGTTATCAGCTTTACTAATTCTAACAACTCGGACCTTACCATCGCGTCCAGGTAGTAGCGCGATGATACGGACCAAAGTCCAAAACGGCCTAGGTTTTATAGGATGCCTTAATAAGACAACCTGATCTACTGATAGAAATTTATTGTTAAGAGGCAGAGATTTAAGAGGATATGGACCTCTTAGACTGATTAATTATTGGGAGTACCAGAGTTCCCTGAACCTGGCTACCTTTGCGTCGCGCCTTTCAAGCGCGGAGAGCAAACTCTCTCGCCGTTCGGCGTCCTCGGTTTCCAAGTCAGGGACCTCATCGGAAAGAATTAGAGAGTTAGAAGTAGGATAAAGTTGAAGGAATTGTATAGGCATATTAGGCAAAATAGTGTCCCCCGTCTCTGTGTAGGAAAGAGGACGTCGATTAAGATTAAGAGTGATATCAGAAATTGCAGTGAAAAAGGTTGAATAAGAATAAGTGCCTCGGTCAAAAAGCTTATACAGACTTTCTTTTATAGCTTTAAATAGGCGTTCCCAGATCGCACCAAATTGTGGACTATAGATCGGGATAGTTTTAAATTTAACGTTAAAGGTTCTAAAACGTTCTTCATACAAGGATGAAGTTAAAACTTCTGACAAAATGTCAGAAGCTGCTAAGAGAGTTTTGGCATTGTCTGAATAAACGGTGTCAGGAACACCCTTTTCATTCGTGAAGCGAATAAAAGCAAAACAGAATTCCTCCAACGTCATGGAAGGAAGAAGCTNACTCGGAAGAACAAGTGCAGACGTACATTAAGAATTTGCAAATACGCCTGCAACCGAAGATGTGAGAAGCCCCAACCATTGCTCTGCTAGTCGTGGATTATTCGCTTTATTGATAAGAGGTTAATTAATTTGACTGCAGTTTAAGACCCCTTAATGCGAAAGGCCATTCATTATGGCCTTATTAAGTCCGCAGAGGACCTCAGCTTCGAGCAATGGCTAGAATTTCGACACAATCCCGGCAAACAAAAAAAATGGAGTTTTCATTTCGAAATTTCCGTTACATATATTTTAAGTACAAAGCATTTGGTTACATTCTTAACCCTCTACCGCCCCACTTTTCCCACATTGTACACTCAATAAAACTGCTCGTATATTTTATTTCTCGTCAAGTAGATGCTCTTATGTATTTTTTGAAGTTCACTGCCGAGTTGCAGTTCGTCTCTAATGTGATGTTGGAGACAACCTGATGCTAGAGCCACGTCTAATAACGGTGGTTATAATACCGGCAATATGAGTAGAAAAATTAGGCGGTAGAGGGTTAATACTTTCCAGAGGAAATATAGAAAGTACTATCACTTCATTAATGCGCAAATACATTTTTAATATAGAAAGACAAAGTAGAAAAGGAAATCAGAGATGACCTCTCCTAATTAAATCAGCAAGTTTGCTTCGCTGCTGGCGATCTGCCTGCCGTTTAGGACGGGCAGCTGCCTCAATTTCAGGTTCTTCGGAAGATTCCGAGGAATCGTTTTCAGAAGAGTATTGCTGATCTCCTGGGCGTTCAATAGAGAGAGAACTACCCTCATTAGGAATAGAACTCTCTGGAGGCTCAAAATAAGGATGTAACTCCTCACTAAAGCTCCCTTCTGCGCTTTCCCACCCCTCCTCTGAAGCAGTATCAGAAGCAGCTAACTCCAGGGGGTAGAGTAGAGAAATTTTGACGGCAGACTCAGAGTTATCAGCTTTACTAATTCTAACAACTCGGACCTTACCATCGCGTCCAGGTAGCAGCGCGATGATACGGACCCAAGACCAAAACGGCCTAGGTTTTATAGGATGCCTTATTAAGACAACATGACCTACAGATGGAAATTTATCGTTAAGAGGCAGAGATTTAAGAGGATATGGACCTCTTAGACTGATTAAATATTTGGAGTACCAGAGTTCCCTGAACCTGGCCACCATTACGTCGCGCCTTTCAAGCGCGGAGAGCAAACTCTCTCGCCGTTAGGCGTCTTCGGTTTCCAAGTCAGGGACCTCATCGGAAAGAATTAGAGAGTTAGAAGTAGGATAAAGTTGAAGGAATTGTATAGGCATAATAGGCAAAATAGTGTCTCCCGTCTCTGTGTAGGAAAGAGGACGTCGATTAAGATTAAGAGTGATATCAGAAATTGCAGTGAAAAAGGTTGAATAAGAATAAGTGCTTCGGCCAAAAAGCTTATACAGACTTTCTTTTATAGATTTAAATAGACGTTCCCAGATCGCACCAAATTGTGGACTATAGATCGGGATAGTTTCAAATTAAACATTAGAGGTTCTGAAACGTTCTTCATACAAGGATGAAGTTAAAACTTCTGACAAAAGGTCAGAAGCTGCTAAGAAAGTTTTGGCATTGTCTGAATAAACGGTGTCAGGAACACCCTTTTCATTCGTGAAGCGAGTAAAAGCAAAACAGAATTTATCCAACGTCATGGAAGGGAGAAGTTCTATGTGAATTGCTCTAGTTTGGAAACACGTAAATAATAATAAATATACTTTTTGCTTATGACCAAATGGGTCTAACACCCAGAAATGAGCTGAAAAGTCCATTCCCGTGGTGGCGAATGGTCTTACAAAATTAGTCCGACTGTCTGGCAACGCAGGCGGGTCGGGATAGGAAAAGGCTTTAGCGTTCACCCGCTTGCAAACTATGCACTTATATAGAATGCTGCGAACTGTACGCTTACAGCGAGGTATCAAATAACCATCCAACTTTAGTTTTTGCACAGTAGATTCAACACCTAGATGATTTAGAGATTTATGAGTATGCAAAATCAGAAGATGGGTTAGATGAGAAGAACTAGACAACAGAATAGGGTTTTTAGTATTGTAGTCTAATTCCTCTGCTAAAATAATGCGGCTGCTAGATCTGATTAATTTATGAGAGTCAAGATATAAGTTGAAAGATCTAACAAGCAAAGGCGGACGATGATCCTTGGTTTTCAAGGCCTCTATCTCGCTGGCGAAATGCTCTCTTTGCATAGAGGAAATGAGATAAAGAAATGCTCGCATTTTAGCCTCTCCCGGATCTGCGTGCTTCCAGATTGCTACAGCTCTAAATACCTTCTCTACCACACCTAATAGTCTGGGGTAGGAGGAAAAGCGCTCAAGCACTACAACCGAAGCTTCACCTGGGGGAGCGACATTAACTGCGATACACGTATCAGAAATAAACTGCTGTGGAATACATCCTAAGTGACCCTTAGGCCACCTATCTCGACTGTCTCTTATCCATGATGGACCTTCTAACCATAACGGTTTACACTCTAGAAATTTAGACACCTTCACACCACGTGTAAGCATATCTGCTACGTTAAACATCATGGGTACATACTCATAGCTGAAGGCAGCCAAAGTCTTACTTTCTAGTTGCTTACGCATAGCTTCTATTTCTTTTAGTCTATTGCTTACAAATATATTCTAGCGAGGAGGTTTACCACTCAAGAGCCAAGCTAGGGTTACTTGAGAATCAGTTAGAATAGTTACATTAGAAACTTTATAAGGAAAGTTCACATCACACTGAAGAGATACAAGACACTGATAGGCGAGAAACACTGCCAAGAGCTCAAGGGAAGGAAGAGTTCGCTGGCGAGAAAGCGAAACTTTAACTCAAGAGAAAAGTAAGGCGCTGCGTTCCTCTTGGACGCCATAAATACAGGTACCAAAGGCGCTAGCACTAGCAACACAAAATACAATAAGTTGAGTAGTTTTAGTTTCAGCCAAAGTCATCCTAGGAAACTCGTAGTCCTTCAACTCCGAAAACTCCAGACAATAGCTCTGCCATTCCTTACGTAAATCTTCCGTAACATCCTGATCCCAACCTAGCTTCAAGGGCGTTAATTTTCTCATATTAAGCTCACCTCGCACAGAAAATGGCAACAAAATCCCCAAGGGGTCATAAACCGAAGCTACTTCAGATAATATTTCTCTTCGTGTTTTGCACGAAGAGTCCAACTTTTTCACAGACAGACAAAGAAGATCAGTAGAGGAGTTATAGTCGTAACCCAGCACTCTGGAATGCACTTCCGCACTACATAGCGCAGGGTCAATTTGGGAAAGAAGATTAGAATTATTGGATTTCCATATGCGCAATGGAAACCCACTCTCCTCAAATGCACTATTGGCGCTTCGGAATGTGCTAAGCGCTAGCACAGGGCTTTCGGTAGTGAACACTAAATTATCGACGTATAGCTTGTTTGCCATAACGTCTCTAATTGTCAAATCTGTGATCGTGTGAGCGTGCAACTTGAGCAGATAATTAAGAATGTAAGGAGACGCAACAAACCCGAACAAAAGAGTAGTGTAACGGTAATACAAGAATTTATCTTCTTTATAAAGAATGAAGCTGAATTGATTTCGGTAAAAATCACAAGCAAGTTTTACTTGTAGAAAAGCTTTAAAGATATCGAAAAGAACAACTACTGAGTTTGCTCGGAAATAGATCAAAAGTCCTAACAAATTGTTCAAAAGATTAGGACCTACATAGGAGGCTTCATTCAGACTGGGTAAACCACCGACTTTCAAAGTGCAATTAAAAACAGGTCAGATTTTGGAAGTTTCTACATGTGTACGAATTACAGGCCTATGCGGGATCCATTTGTGCGCACGCACATCTATTCTCTTGACAGAAATAGGCTCAATAGTACCCAATTCAAGCTGCTCAAGGAAGACATCATTATAGGCACTTTCAATCCCCTTTTGGGTATTGTCATTCGCTACTTTACGAGCAAGATATCTTGCCAAAACAAAGTTATTAGGTACTCTAGCCAACAGTTGGCGATTCCAGGGTAACTGGACCGAATACCTACCTTCCTCATACTTAACGCTCCTTTTAAAATCTTCCAATTCCTTATCATTTTCTTCCTCTTTAGCAGGAATACCCATAAGCTCTAAGTCCAGCAGTCGATCAAGTCCCGTCTGAACTTCGCACTTGTCAGAAACGTCAAATAAGGAGGCACATGCTTTGGGGGCTTCAAAGAAATTAGTCAAAACACTGCGGAAACGGTTTTCATTCAATTTACAGTTAACCACTTTCCTTTTAGGATTCGGTTTAGTCTCGTTGTCGAGAGACAGAGACGGATTAATAGATTTTCCATTAACATTCCTTTTGAAGGAAGTTTTAAAATTAATATCTAGCTTCTTAGTTTTAGAAGCAACAAGAGAAGTTAAAGAGGAGTTGTAACATTTTAACTCCCCAAAAGGAAGAAACCCATTGGAAACACTCATTACTTTACAATTATTCACACTCTGAAGCTCAAGTACTTTAAAAGCTTGAAGAGCATCAACACCCAAAATCCCTTGAACTTGGATGCTATCATTAATCACTTCAGGAAATGAAGTAGAAATAGGTAATTTAGTTTTTAAGGTTTCTAGTCTAGCCTTCATATCTTTCATGCCCATCTGGAGACTTAAATTTTTCATTGCAAAAGCATCAAGCTCATGCTTCTCGCTGTCTGGAAACACGAGTTCAATGCTAAGTTGCTTTCCAACTAAGGGAACAGAAGCACCTACAGTTTTAATAGTTTGCTCCTGCAGGTCCACATCAGAATGGTCAGAACTTACAGTATCTAAGTCAACAAAGGAAGTTTGACTTCCAGTGTCAATAAGAAAGTTAATCCGTATAGTAACACCACCATATTTGGTGGTAAGAGCACCGAGAGGGCACATCCTAAGACGTGCCTTTAACCGTCCTGAGGAGGTTACATTAAGTACACTAGTTGCAATAAATTTAGGACACATAGGGCTAACGTGCGTGTTAGCCTTATACAAAGAACACAGAAATGGAAGACCTTTAACTTTGGAAGGACACGCACTGGCCAAATGCTTACTAATCATACAAATAGAGCATAAATTCATCTCACCAGCCCGCTTCACACGTTTCACGTGTAAGTCGAACTGCTTACATGAAAACGAAGCATGGTTAGCCTGGTTACAGAAGCGACATACCTTAACAACAGGCTGTTAACTAGGCACAGGAGAATGTTGCGTTTTATCCCTAACCTTAGTCCTGGTCACCACTTCCACTTCCTTATTTCGGAATACAAGAGACGGTTTAGATTTAGTCTCAAGGAGAGAAAGCACTTTATGAGCATTTTCAAACATTTCCAAAGAAAAGAAACTCGCTTTAGAATAGCGAAGGAGTTCGAGCAGGAAAAATTCAGGAAGTTTAGTTTTGATTACAGCAGAGAAAAGTAGGTTGCCAGACTTCTTTTTAGAGAAATCCAAACCTAACTTGGGAAGCTCAAGAAGGCGAAATCTAACCTTAGAGAGGAAAGAATTTATTTCAGCTAGCCTTTGAACACTGGGGCAGCTGAGAACCTCATCAAGAGCTAAGGAAATCAACTTATCTATATTGAGGAAATCTTGCTCAAGCAATGTCCATGCAGACTGAAAGCTTAATTCTTCATTAGGGAGTCCCTCTATTAAACTGAGAGCTCTCCCTTGCAAGTGATTTTTTAGGAAAATAAATTTTCGCTTTCACTCATGTTTGGGTAGGCCTGAAGGGCATTAGTGAAAGACTCTTGAAAGTGTAGGAAGTTAAAGTGGCAGCCCTCATTGTCACTGAATTTCTTGAGTGTCAACTGAGGTGCCCTAAAGATTTTTAAAGGAACATCAGAAGAGAAAGCTTTAGACTCGGTTGGTACACAGGTATCGTTAGCATTTAGCACCTGTGACTGGGAAATTTGAATTTTAAGTTTAACTATCAACTCAATCACCTGCACTTCATACTCAGCCCTTCTTTCTAGTTCCTCCTCTGCAACGTCTTCTGCATCTACAGGAATAGTAGAGGATAGCAATCTAAAGGATTGCAGCAATCCACTCAACTGAGGGACAGCTTCAACTAGAAAGACAGTCTCACAGTCAGAAGAGAGAGTTTTCTTTCTAATAGCAGTAATACTGCATTTAATGCTTCGCAACTCAATGCTTAAAGCTAAGGCAGAACATTTTTCCAATTCCATAATCAAGTTTTATTTTTGTAATTATGGGGAAAAATGAAAATTATTTCTTGTTTTATGTCTACACCCTAGTGTGGACAAGTGACATCCCTTCATATAACACAGGAACTCAATTTATAAAATGG
Source organism: Platorchestia sp. MABIK (assembly GCA_014220935.1). NCBI lineage: Eukaryota > Metazoa > Arthropoda > Malacostraca > Amphipoda > Talitridae > Platorchestia > Platorchestia sp. MABIK. Next base: position 27,200 of record JACJUY010005984.1, on the reverse strand, counting down.
AAAATACACAAAAAAGTACATTTTCCCCCCGAAGTACACTTTCAATTCATAGCATTTCTAATTTTACAGTTTTACACATTCAAATTTTTTTGTTCTACTACAATCTTTTTTATATTTTAAGAGTGAACCTAACAAAGGTTAGAAGAGATCCGACACAGGCCATAAAAACCCTGTAGTGCAAGGTTTTTCAAGCAAGAAAAAGAGGGAATCTCAACTAACAACAAACAGTATCACCCTTCTTACATCTAATGAGACAGAATCCTTCCTCGCCACTATGGACATCGGCACTTTTTTACACACAAAGAAAATTTTATTTACATATCAATAATTATAGTAATGGATTGTTTTTTCTTTTAGAAATAAATAAATTTTAAAGAGAAAATTTGATAGAAGCCAGGACTTACAAAGTCTTGTTCAAGCCAAGCTCTTCCATCATGCAAGATGGCGCTGAGGTCAAGCCGGTGCAGTCGCCATTTTGGCACAACTGCGCAGAAAGCGGCACGGCTTACAGAGTTTTTTTTAACTCACTGTAAGGGGTCTCTTTTTTTTAATGTGATTTTATAATTGATTTTAAAGAGATTTCGAAACCAGTATTATTTTCGAAAAAATTTATGTGATGCCACCCGGCTATAAAGTGGCAACAAAGTCCTCAATTTTAACGGGGCACAAAATTCACATAAATGCCTGACACCCTTAAGGGGTCGGTAACGTTTAATAAATATTAGACAAGCAGAGCATGGCAGTAAATGGGATTCTCACCTTCGACAATAATGTTCAGGTGAACTCTTCTCAATATAGCCGGCTGTCCATGGACCAAGGGTCCAAGGTAGCGAGGAATTGTAGACCAAAGATCAGCTGAGCGCAAGATTTGGATGCACCCGTGGTCGCGGTTAGATGCTGTCTGACGTGGTAGCCGCGAACGACCGCTCACGTTGGTCCGTCCGAATTCACTGTGGTTGAGTAGGATTCGGAAGAACAAGCGCATGCGTACTTTAGAAATTTGCATATACGCTTGCAACCGAAGATGTGAGGAACCCCCACCATTGCTCAGCTGGTCTTGGATTATTTGCTTTATTGATTTTAGGTTAATTAATTTGACTGCAACCTAAGACCCTTTACTGCGGAAGGCCATTAAATATTGCCTTACTAAGTCCGCAGAGGACCTCAGCTTCGAGCAATGGCTAGAATTTCGACATTATAAAGAATGCTCTAAATTAGAAATTAGAAGAACTTCCTGTTGGAAATGAACCTGTGAGTGAAGATTTGTTAGCAATAGTGTTTGAAAGAATGTTTGCCAGAGAATGTGTGATTGTGATTGTATGTTATATGACAACTAATGGGATTTTAGCTAATGAAGAGAATATAAGAAAGTATGAGATATTAACAAGGATAGTACGAAAACACTGCAGGTGCCCTTTGATTGTGATGGGTGACATGAATGGCCATGTTGGTATACTTGGTGAACCTGTGAATGTAAATGGACAAAAATTGATTGATTTCTGTGGTGAAAATGAACTTGAAAACCTGAATGTCACAATAGGAAATGGCTTGCACACATGGCAAAGCAGGGAATGGAAAACTGCAATTGACTATGTGATAGTAAATAGTAAAGCAAGAGAGTGTGTCAACAAAGATGTTTGGAGATGACGATGATGTTGATTGACATTGATGGGGATCATAAAATGCTTGTGCTTGAATATAATTGGGGTGGAAAGGAGTCAATGCAGAAGGTCACCTCTGTGAAAGAAAATTTGCAATAAAAATGGCAAACCGAGAAAAATTTAGGAATGAATTGAGTAGATGTAACTGGAGAAGGGATGGAAATTTAAATGACCGAAATGGTGAGATTGCACGAAACTTGTATGATGTGGCAGAGCAAAAGCTTGGTAAAATAAAATGCATGAAAAGCACAGGAAATGCTAGGTGGTTTGAAAATGAGATAAAGGAAGAACGAATGAGAAGAAAGATATTAAATATGAAACAACGCAAAATGAGGAAAATGTATGAAAGACACAGAATTACTGAGGATGAATGGCAGAGGGCATTGAATGAGTACAAGGACCAGCAGAAGAAAGTAAAGAGAATGATTATTGAGGCTAGAGTTAAAGAGGAGAGACACCAAGTTCAAAGTCTCAGAAAAAAAGGTCCGGATGGAATAAAAGATTGGGATAAGTTTATACAAGGTAATGAAAGAGGTAGTGAAGTTCAAGTCGATGAATTAATAGTCAATGGTTGCAGTGTGCGTGATAGGATGCAAATGGCGAAAGCAGTTGAAGAATACTGGGAGGACATTGGTGGAATGAATCAACAGGTAATAGGTGATGAACCCGTAAACTTTCTGATTGATGAATATGAGCTGCAAATGGAAGATGAAATCACTTGTGAAGAGATTGTGAGTTTTTTGAAGAAAGTGAAAAATGGGAAGGCATGTGGCCCTGACAAAATCCCATATGAGTTTTATATATGCGGAGGAGAGAGTGTAGTCAGTATGTTGAAATGAGTATTCGATGAGATATGGAAGAGTGAAAGAGGACCGGATGACTGGAACAAGTGTAATGTAGTCCTATTTCATTAGGGTGGACATAAGAGTATGAAAGAACTTAAAAATTACAGACCAATTGCACTGGCTGATACTGTATGGAAGATTTTTTGCGGTACTCTGAATGAGAGTATGAAAAATTTAGTTGAGGAATTAGGAGTCCTGGGAGATGAACAGAATGGTTTTAGGCAAGATAGACGTGGGGAGGATAATCTATTTGCAGTGAGTGAAATAATCGAGCGAATGAGGAAGGATGATAAGAAGGTATATTTAGCATCCCTGGATATTGAAAAGGCGTCTGACAGAGTGGATCGGGTTAGGCTGTTTGAAATTTTGAGAAAAGTCGGGTTTAGCAGAAAAATAGTAAACATTGCACAAAGTCTGTATGAGAACACAAGCGCTGTCTACAGAGGCGGTTTTCCAGTCGTTATCTCAAGGTAACCGAGTAACCCTCAGAGTAACGCAAGTTACTCGATCCGTCAAAAACAGTGTTTCCAAAGGTGATCCGTTGCCAAGATTGCCTTTAGAAACCCCGGTTAGTGTCACCCATGGTAGACTAAAGGAGGTAAAGTCACTTC
>JACJUY010005984.1:0-17868 GCA_014220935.1 Platorchestia sp. MABIK | reverse complement strand
CAACCATTAGTGTTCAGCTTGTGATAGCCTTTTTTGTTAGTGTGAAACAAATTCAAGTCTGTGAAGCACTACTTTTTCCTCTTCAACTTTTTCTCGTTTCATTAACTTCTTCCTCAGCTTACTGTTTCTCTTTTTCGTAGCGGTTAGGGAGGCTTAAACTAACTTATAATCTAATCTAATCAAGCGAAATATGTAGCATGTTTTATTTCAATTAAATATCTGAGTACGGAATTTTATTTTATCCTCACGATCCGGTACGCGATCGTCAGCCTAATCCGCATGAAGAAGGTAATAAAACGGCTTGTATGATTGATTAAAGTAAATTTTGCTACAGTTTGGATAGAGCTTTAAATATTTGAGACTACAGGTAGGATTAAAGTGAAGATCGACAACCTTTTATTTCTTGTAGATTCGTACGTAGCCGGACCCAATTCAATTTTTCAAAAATCCAAATCCGTACTTGCGGAAGCACACAGGCAGTCGGTCCTGTTGTTGATCAGGCCGTTACAAAGGCCCCGACACTGTCGGCCCTCAATTTCAAGTTCGTACGTCTGGTAGAACAGAGTACGCTGCGTAGTAGTAGTAGTACGCTGCCGCCGCACATGACGTAATGGTGGGGAGGGGACGTCATCCGGCTTGTTTGAAATGAAGCTTTCTATTGGCTAGTCGAATTGACGAATGTGCGCGGCTGTCCCCGTAGAAGTGACTTTACCTCCTTTAGTCTACCATGATCAGTGCCCACTGCCCAGTGCAAGGCGCGAGAGGAACAACACGCGCTTCCAGTGAGGTTGGCAGCGGATGTGTGCCATGTACATCAATAATGATTAACGGAGTTACCAGTAAATTTCATTTGTTAACAATCATAAAGCATCTGCCATCCGTTAGTGAGTGATCATCTGTGATGCTCTGTTCTGTTCATATCATCTATACAATAATGGTTAGGATGAAGCTTGAGAACGCAGTTGCGGCTAACTTTTTTTACATGACGTGATTCATCCCTACTTGTGATCGATAAGCTGCAGTGGACTTGTGCTTTTGTCTACGTGCTCCCTAATGTACTTTTATTTCCTAACTCATTATCGTAATGGAGAACATTTTCAATGCGTTCTCAAAATCACTGATCTATTCTAAGCAGGTGCGCTGATCTGATTTGAGCTTGCGAATAGGAAGCCATTTCTTGTCAGATTTAAATGCTGCTCGACGAGGGATTCCCTAATTAACCCATAAGAAACCCTTAAATAAAATATTATATAAATTAGGAAAACAATAATTGTTATTAAAGAAGGCAAAGCCATTTGGAATGGCCATTTGATTGCATTTGAAATAAAACTATCCTGAAGGTCATAAGGCAGCTTGTGTGCGGCATTGCAGCCATGAAGTGACGTGTGGATGACTCTCAGTTTTACTGAACTCTATCTGTGTCATGCATATGTGCTTCATCAACTCAACCTCTAATTTATGATAATGAAAAATCTCGTTGCGCGTTGTTATTAAATTTTAGAGGCCCAAATTCCTCTTGCAATCATTTTCGCAAACGCTAATACATGTGGAGCGTTATGAGATGACTCATAATGACTAGGTCGATGAGTGAATGTTTCAATGTTTTGAAATTGATTGTCAATATAGTGCTTTCCCAAATTTATTTGCCTGAGATAAGTCGTGCAATTGAGGTAGACCTTTGTAACTTTACTAAATCATAACATTGGTCTAAGTCATAACAAATCAGAGGTCAAAACTGGCAGAATGGATTGAGTGATAATTTCACCTCATAGCGGCGTAGATGTCTTTCAGGCAGAGTGGCATAGTTCCTAGTTAGTAACTTGGATAGGAAAAGCCAGTTTGGCAACCCTGCGATGAACACCACGCCTCTAAATTGAGTGTTCTAAAATTCTGTGTTTTGTGGGTTAGGCTATTCTGCCTATTTGCCCTCCCATTGCAGATGGCTTTTAGCGAAGTATTTAGGTGCCATGGCTGGCGGTAGTGCTTCAGTTTCTATTTTATGAATTCTACACTGCAGTATAAGTTTTTAGATTTCATTGGTACACGACGAAAGATTCCAAATTTCACATACAATAAACCATAAAATATAAATTTATTAACTGGGAAACAATAATTGTTCATTAAAGTGAAAGCCATTTGAATGCATCATTTCAAAGATTTAATTAGAAACTATTGGATAGATTAGTTCTAGTTAAGTTCGACCATGAGCAAACAAGTGCGTTTGAATTTTTCCCTGGTCGTTTTTCTTCACCCACTCCGCTACTACAAACTGATCTCGCTTGTTCTGTATTACAGTTAATAAATTTTAGTTACGTGGTTTTGTGATTGCAGGTCCCTTTCAGGAAAAGCACACCGGATAAGGGAATAATGACTTCCATTGTGTTCGAGTGTGAGATTTGCCGTGAAAAATACGACTCTGCAGACCGAAAGCCCATTAGCCTGAAATGTGGTCACACATTTTGTCGCGAGTGTCTACCTCGCATTGAAAAGAGTAAAAGAAGCTGTCCAGATTGTGAGCAGCCCATTGAGGAGTCTGTAGACCAACTGCCCATCATTTATGAGCCTATTCCTCTTTCGGAAAAAACAGCTGTGGAAAAGAATCACTCTCCCCACGTTAGCCGATGCCAAATTCAATATATCGACGGTGCTGACTGTGCAGACTGTACTGACTGTGCAGACTGTGCTGACTGTGCAGACTGTACTGACTGTGCAGACTGTGCTGACTGTGCAAACTGTGGTGACTGTGCAAACTGTGGTGACAGTTGCGTTATCTTATGACGAAAATGCATCAGGCAGTCCCATCAATTGTATCGGGTCGAATTTAAGCAAGACATTCTCAACATAGATGAAGTGGCTGCTAAATTTACAGAGGAATTACAGCGTAAAATTGAGACCAAAGTAAATACTACGACAATAAATGTGACAGCGTTGAGTAAGATTTCAAGGACTCTCGATCAGATGAAAGTTTGCAAAGAGAAGATGCAGCAACACGAGGATATTCTGCTGGCAATAAAGACATCTGCGGTTGAGGATTTGAATTCTTGGAATAATACAGGATCGAAGTCAGTTGAAGAGGAGCATGAGCTGTTCAAAAGATTGTGTGAAGCCTGGAAAGAGCGTGATGAGTTACTTCCTCGCGAAGAAACGTCAAATTTTTTGACGATGGTGGATGAACTTATTCCTGGCGCCAATAAGTACAGGTGAGTTTTTGTCGTAAAGGGGGAAATATTTGGTGCCATAGTTTTCATTAGAGGCCTTTATTCGGCGTAACAAGTTATTCTGAAAACACTAAAAATATTCAAACGTTTCGATCGAAAATCGCATTCAAGCACATTTCCAACCAGCTCATATTATCAAAAGGAAAGTGTTTTGCATCAAGTTACTGAAATTTTTTCGAGTTGATAATGTTAACAAGTAATTAAAAGTGAAAAATTTCATTTGCATATGAAATTCCTTTACTAAAGCAAAGTACTTCGTTATGTTTTAGGGCAGAGTAAGTAATGTTTGAGCAAAGGAAAGCCAAATAGTCAAGCAATATCTCGGAAAATGACTATGGGAGTGTAACTCATGATAGAGTACGGATGAATTTCTTGAACTTGCACCATTCTGTGATGAATTTGTATTCTGTACACATCTGCACGTTTACACGTCGGTTCTCATTAAAAACATATTTACTGTCCTCTGAGTTAACGTTATTTCGCATTATATTTTAGCATAGTTTTTGAGAAGAATCGAATACCAAGACATCGGATTCGTATAGAAAAGCTTTTCGTTGAGGTAAAATTTATTATTCTCCTTCCATTTTTCCGACTTGGAGTTATAAATAATAAGAGTCTTCCAAAACAAAGTTATCAATCAGAATATTAAACATGATATGAGGTAAGATTTGTCGTATCCAATATCGTTGAAAGAACATGGTACGTCTAATCGATACAAAAATAAAGTAGAATTAAAATTATTCACCGTATATATGCATGGTTGGTCTCTATTTGTGTTACTCCTGATTATAAATAGATGAAAATAACCAAAGGAAAAATGAACAGAATGAAAGTCCGAAAAACAATACCGGATAACGTAAAGCCGAGAAGTTACGCGAGAAGATGACTACCAGAAGTATGAAATCTATAACGTGTGTGCACTATGCACTGATTAATTTTCATATCGCACTCGTTAGATTCTTTCTAATTAATTATCCACATAAACTCGTCATTATCCATGACATTCTAAGATCCATAGTGCTCCGAGGTATGATGTAGAAGAGGTCTTTTTGAATTTTTATTTTACACCAGTTGTACCTCTATAAAGCTAGCGGCGGTCTTCGTTTACGTATTAGATAAAACCATATTTGATATAGGTGCACTGTAACAGTCGTTTGACACAGTCAATAACGCAGTCTAACAGTCTTTACACATCATGCAGCCTGCTTGCGCAGCAGTTTTTAGTGTGTCTTCAGGTGCTGTTGCATTAGCTCCATCATTCAGCTCGACTGCTAAAACGTCACCACGATTTGTTGGTTCCATTTGCTAACAGTATGTATTACAATTGTGTAATGCACTAAATTCTCTTGGCGCTAAATTGCTAGCGGCATCCATCGAACTCCCCTACAACCAAAATAATTCATGCAATTTACTACTGTAAATCAATTCTAGAGTTTACAAGTTGTAGCAAGCTGCAAATTATACCATCGGAGACAGTGGGGTGATGTTCAATTGGGCAAAAATCACAGTGTAAACGGTGAAATACGGCATGCAGACTATGGGATTTTGTCTGTCATTTTTATCATGTTTTAGATCGAAGAGGGATCAGAAAAGATGCGGATTAGATATTGAAGTTTTAACTAAAGCCATCGGAAATAATTACATACGTGTTTCTCTAACTTTTGCGGGCCTAATTATTCTTGTTTTTGCAGAAACATGCTCAAGCATTGAAGAAGTCCACGCAGCAGCGTGAGGCCTCATCGCATGTAGGTGTTGAGAGCCGGAATGAGACGTCACCCGATGTGCGAAGGGCAACTGTTTACCTTCCTCGTTGTCGACGGCGTGAAACTTCAAAGAGTGCATGGGATTGGAGGAGAATGGATTAGCTTTCATTTATTTCATATGAATAACTCCAACAGTGAATATTTGATCCAACAATAGTCAAATTTGACTTGAATTTTGTGGCCTCAAGATTAGTTTTAATTTTACTAGTCAAATGGCCTTGGTATTAGTTCAAATTTCATTTGAGTCAAATGAACAGTTTTAACAAGTATCGTCTTGCAGATATTAGATGAATCAAATGACCTGGAAGGATTTTTAAGTATAAAAATAATGGTCATTCCTGATGATCCATTCGACTAATTTTTTCATGTACGTTATTGTTATTCACTGCAAATTACAACGATCATCAAATTCATCGAATTAAAAGCCTTCCAAGGCAAACGTATTATTTCAAGGCATACGTAAATGGCACGTCATTTGAGATCCAATAATTGGGAATAGACTTTTAAAAAAATTAACAATGCCTGCACCATCGAAATAATCATGAACAATGCATCGTTTATTGACGATTATAAGTTCTTCTATGAGAAATTCTTCCTATGTGCTCCAAATTTTGCAGCTTGAGAAGGAGCTTAGCGTCACTTTCCTTCTGTCTGTAGTTTGCAGCGGATTTGGACCTTGAAAAAGGTGTGATGGTCGAAAAATTCTCAATCGTTCATATTGGCTGTTGTCATTTCACTTAATAGCGGGCGATGCAGTATCTGAGAGATACAGATTGTGCATTTGCTGTCGGAAGATAGTTTATTGCCTCACGGACTAACATTAGTGGGCCACGAAGTCCTTGCAACTCTACTACCTCGTTGCTACTATTTTCCCTTTTGTTTTTATTCTGGCGTGCCTGAAACCGTAAATATTTTATTATTATTTTGGGATTATGATTTAATTAATAAAGGTGTTCGAGTCATTACATATACGTAAATTGTGAAATTGGCCGATTGCAAATATAATAGCTCATGGGTAGATCTGGCGCTTGTTTTGAACAGCGCTTATCACAAACTTTTTGGAACTAAATTAACGCTAACGGTTAATTCCAAAAAGGTCGAAAGAGACTTATGGTCTATTCATAAGTTTATCGCGAAGTTCCTGTGGTCCAAATTAATTCTCCACTAATAAATCTCCCTGCTTTCGTTACTGTAACGACATGAATAACTTTCTATCAATGTTTCATATCCATTTTTCCTATGGAAGTGGGCTAGTGACGCACAAGGTGTGGAATCTAACTTGGGTGAGTGGAACGGAGCTGAATGTTTCATTATATGGATTTGGTGCTTGGACATTCTTTTGATTGTTAAGGCTCCGCATTGTGGTCTTCAGTATTTTTGTGATTTCCTTGTCGTCGCAGTGTCACCTTCGCCCCTTAGCTTACCGCTGTTGGCGTAGCTGCACCCGCGCACCCAAGAGGGCGGCTCTCAGCGTTTCACCATGTCACGCTCCTGTGGAGGTATTGTTTGGATGCTCTCGCGAGTTCGGGAGTTGCTGGGGCTGGTGTGGGGCGCGTTTTGGACGTTGGTTGCCTGGCTATTTAGTATTGAATTTATATTATTATATTCCTTTTCAAGAGCTTGATTATTCAAAAATGATTTTGATATTCCAGTGGGCTGATCGGGAGCTTCCAGTGATTTAGTTTCTGATTCCACAAGATCTTGACAAAGTTCTTACTGTTGTTTTTGTAGCTGCTGCTGCTTAAAACTATTTTTTCTGATTTTTGAGTTCCAGCCAGTCAACTTGACGCTTTGAATTGGAGCTTAGGATTTTACTAAAAATGCTACTCAGCGCTTTTTTGTGCGAAAAATGCAATTATAAAATAATAAGTGAATTTCGCATATGATGAACTAATATGATGCATATTCGGCTTATGTGAATATTTTTATAATATTCAACAAGTTTTTTTTAATTCCGTGAGTCCGCATCGTGATCTGTAATTTTTGTACTTTCCCTGTCATTGCAGTATCACCCTCGACCCTTGGCTTGCCGCTGCTGGCGTAGCTGCAGCCGCGCTTGGCAATACTTGTTCAGATGCTATCGCGGGTTCGGGAGTTGCTGGTGGTGGTGTGGAGCAAGGTTTGGTCGTTAGTTGCTTGGCTTTTTTGCATTGAATTAAAAGTATTACATTCTCCTTCAGGAGCTTGATTATTCAAAAATGATATTACCATTTCATAGTGCCAATCGATTTATTCAAAACTATGCTGTGTTTTGTTTTATGAGATCCCGAATAAGTTCGCTTGCTGTTGCTGCTTGAAGCTATATTTGGCTGAGTTTTGAGTGCCCGCCTATCTACTGGCTGCTTTGGATTTATCTTAGACCTCTTTTAAAATCATTCATTACGTTTTTTAAACAAAAATTATGTATGAGAAGTAATGAAAGGCAGCAATGTTCACTTTGACGTGAATCTAGAATGAGTTGTGTAAATATCAATTATGATGGCCCGCTGATCCTCAATGAACATTATTTAAATTTGAGGTAGAATTGGGAGCTTAAGTCTAAAACTCTAAAGGAAAAACATCAACTATAGCTATAGTTGTTGTTTGTTCTTCAGACCTTCCCCTTTCAGTTCTGGCAATTTAATGTTATTGGGTTGCTGCTGTTTTTCAATCCTGCAGAGTACGCTAATTTGTTTGGCAGGTAACATATTCAGTTAGCTTTGCTGTCAGAAATATTATATCTTTATCGTAATTCGTCATTTTAGCCATGGAGATGCCTACATTGTCTTCAGTAGAAATTGCGGTGCAGTTTCTCCTAATGTGAATGCAAATTGATTGCATAATACTTATGAAAGTTCTCAGATTACGAACGTGAAGTCTAGAATTTTTTTCAATTGTTTATCTTCATCAAACGGCTATTTTTTATTCGAACTCTATCACGTCTTGCATGGTTTTTTATATCCGTAATTGACAAACCAAACAGAAATCTTTTAACCATCGTCTCTGACATGACGATTTCAACAAGCTGACAATCGAAATTAATTCCTTTATATTCAATAGCAGGATGCGGAAATCTTAAATTATTTTATCGTTCTTTTCTGTCAGAATGGAAATGGTCGTGGCTGTATTTGAATACTGTGTTAAGAAATATTTATGTTTGTCTATAGATATGTGAATGCAAGCACGAAAAGTATGTTTCCAATTGCTTGGATGGTTACATTGTTTTTATTGAACGTGGATCAGGTTGTCTAAGTGAAATGTATTTAGAGAGGTTTTCTTCACGAACTATACTATATATATACGTGATTATTTGTATGCGTATGGTTAATCTTAAGTGTCTTAAATTCCGGACAAAAGTTTGATTTAAAATCACTTCTCCTAGTCTTATGGGTTTGTTAACAGCCGAACAATTTGGAATCTTTTCTTGTACGATAACAAGCTGGGTCACTCGGCCGCCGAAGCCTTACGAAACATCGAAAAAGCTTTTGGTAACAATGTTGTTGATACCAGAACTGTTCACAGATGGGTTCAAAGATTTCGTATAGGAACCCCAACACTAGAGCTACTGTCGACCAGCTGAAAAGTTTGAGTATGGAAATTTTACTCATGCTCCGCATTCTCCTGATATCTGTCTCACTCATTGTCACTCGTCAAATCATTTCGAACTTTTACATTTACGAAAAATCATTCCTGAATGAAAGAGTATATTTGAAGCATTCCAACAGATTATTCGTGAGAAAGATGCCCTCGTATTTGAAGATAAAATATATTCTTTAGGAAAGCGTTGGGGGAGGTCTTAAAGAAAGAAGCGAAATTCTTGTTAAATGCTTTCCAATGCAACATTTTATTTGAAAAAACTGATACGCATGCACAAAACAAAAGCAGTTTTCATATAGTCTAACGTTATGCTCATCAGTCTATGTTACAAAATGTTAAGTAACCACCAGCAGGTGTGAAGCTGGTGAAGTTCCGCTGTAATCCGTCCCTTGCTTGTCTGGGGACCAGAACAATGCCTTTCATGTCTCCACAAATGACCAGAATTGGTATTTCGTCAAGCGCTCAAATTTTTGTTTCTATTATATAGCCGCTTCTTCTCAAATGTGGGAATACTCTTAGGTTTTAATAAGTTCCATAAGGTTTCAGGATAATATTTTTAGAAACATATCTTTGGAAATGAAACAGAATTCATTGAACAGAAAAGCAAGAAAAAGCAATTCTTTCTATTGTTCCATCCTTAGAGTTTTACAGGAGAGAATCGTAGTTTAAATTTTTCTCGCTTGAGACCGGATCACGTTAGGCAGAAATTCAGTTAATTGAAATCGCACCTTTAATTTCATTCTCAGAACAATTTTTAGATTAAAACCTACATGTTGGTTGTATTATTGAAGTTTATGGTGTTACTTAATTTTCTTTCGATAATGTCAACTGTGAGCATTGCCGTCGAAGGGTTGACTATCAAATTATTTGTGCTAAGGATATTTTTAAAGTTGTTTTTTAATAACCAAATGGTATATCATCATAATGACTCGATTTTGTTCGAAATACATGGTGATATTCTGGAATTGTTTCAATCTCATAACGTGTTATCGAAAAATTGAATATGAGAAACTTCTTGTATGAAGTATCGCTTTGTTACGAGGAAATTATTATTACATTTATTTACATATATTACTTTATTACATTTATTACGAGGAGATCGGTTACAGTATTCTGAGAACACAAATACGAAAACAGTTAACTAGGCACCCTCACTGACATAAAACGAGGACAGCAGAGGATTTAAGGAATAGAATTCGAGATTCGTGAGGCCAAGGTTTTGTTTCACAAACCGTTTCTTGAAAAAAAAAAACATCGGCATCTTAGGATGCTTCACTTCCAATCAAGCCTGATACATATGATCTTAAGCATTGGTTTTTCAAATGTCTTATAACTAACACTACATATAGGACATCATGACGGTTCCCCCGTGAAGCCGGTACCCATTTCCGACACCTGGGTTGAGTGGGGTATTGTGCTTGAGCTCTCCCTTATACCCAACGGGGAAAACGGCCGCGCCAGTGCCGGGGTACGAACCCTCGTCTCCAACATGCAAGGCCGATCCCTTAACCACTGTACCACTGCGAGCAAACCGTCTCGGCTGCGGCCTGCCGGTAAGGTTTTGGCTCATTGAGCTGGATGAGTGACTGCATCAACGTATTTTCCCAAATGAAATCTATAGAATCATCTACACTTAAGTTAAACATAAAATTTACACATATATTTAGACTTTCTCTGCGATCCAGCGGCAAGGTGATTTCTAGGTTCCCGATACTAAAATCTAATCGCATCAACTTTTTAGAGAGCAGTGTGCATAACGTAATACCTGTCAACTATTTGGATGAAATGAACGTGAGAAGACTAGCATACGTCAGTATTTTGAACCCGAGTGCCGGTTTGACGAGCAGTCCCATTCTAACAAAAATTTTTTTATGTCCCATTCGCAAATTTTACGAGAGAAAACCCTACACAATGAACACGCAAATTATCGTTGTGGCCTTGTCCATAACTGTAGGATTACAGCAGAGCCGAACTCATGTTCAGACATGAGGTTTAAATCATAATTTGCCATTCGGAAACCTGTTCTGAAGTGTAAGAACGTTATGAATACGTTTTTTTAAATATTTAAACGCACAAGGGCTTTAATACAATCACAACTCATTCGGATAGTTAATAAAATGAGAAGTTAAGTTTGAAACACAATTTAACTTTTTCGTGAACTGGCACCATGACGTAATTAGTTCCAAAAATGTTTCCTTCGAATTGAAACCCCAGAAGTAATCGCAATGCATCAACTGCACAATGCAATTTTGTGTCCATATGTGAAACGAGTGATCGCACTCTCCTAGCGTAATGAGTGATAACAATCACTAATGTGTCATACAATTACAACGGCAATCAATGAGAGCCTGGAATTTCTAAAACATTGATGCTCGTATCAACGTAGCATTACACTAAGAGTGATATGTCAGCTATTTGTCGTCAGCCAATCAGGCCGACAACTGAGTTAAAACACAAAATTCAATTTTCGATTACTGTTTGCACTTTGAATTATGCTAACATCTTATTTTTCTCTAATTAACTGATAACTATGCTTGACCTGGAATAGCAGAAAAAGAAGCTGAGAAGTACCTATTTATATCATTCAAGCCGAACGTGTTCCGAACAAATCCTGACCGCTTAATAATCCTTTCACGGTCCTGAACAACAAACGTCTTAAAGGCCCGTCTACACTATGCAACTCTTTGTCAATCACAAACACACCAAACCGCGAACAAAAACACATGCTTTTGTGAATCGTGTCCAGAATACGTTTTCGGAGCTGTTCTCGTCCGAGAGCAGCTTCAATTAGTTTTTATTTTTATTAAATTAACTTCAACTATTTCTAAACCAATCGACATATTAAGTATTACTGAATAAATATTGTACGCGTAACGTAGTTAATTTCAGTATATACAATATCCACACAGTCCTGCAATTTTTTTGTGTTTGTGAGAACACAATTGAATCGATAAAATAGGAAAAAAGATGGAGAAACCAAGCAATTCACGAGCAAAAACACCAACCACAATATATATAAACAAGCGAGTATTCGCTGTTTCTACGAAAGTTTGTGTTCGGAGTTTTCCAAAAGTTTCGAAAGCACGAACACACCGAAATCTGACAGTTGTTCATCTGTGTTGTTGGACTGCCGAAAACACGAGATTCGGCCTAAAGATTGATAGTGTTTACGGAGTTACTGCGATGTTTTTCGCTAGAATGCAGGAGTTACTACTGATAGATTTTTCTACACCGGCGTGCCGAATTTAGACCACTCGCGCGATCACAAACTTGAACACAGTCTTTCTCCCTTAAAACATAGTAAAAAGGAGTAATTTTCGGGGAGCTCTAACTTGAGAAATAATGCACCTATCGACTTCAAATTACTCTGAAACGAAAGATGGAATCTTTCCTTATGTTTAAGGCACATAAACACATTTCTGACTATTCACAGACAGCGAGGGGCTACGCTTTCTTTACCCCCTCAACTTCCACACGTGCGCCGTCACAACACTTAATTTTACCTGCTCGTAACTTGAGAAATAATTACAGTATATCCTCAACATCACTTTCAATGACCAGACGATTTCATTTGCATTTGTGGAAAACTTTTATATCAAATTTCAAGGCCGAAAACACATTGAACTAGACCATGACGTATAGGACTTGGACCATATAAAATTTCTGAACATCATAGCTAAGGAGCATTATAAATTCCTGAGAATACATTCTTGAAGCGATTCAGGATATTACTATCATTTATTTAATCAATAAATTGGGTAAAAAAAATGCAAGAACGGATGTTTCTTACCTATAGCCACAAATTGAAAAGGAAAATATGCAATGAGCCCGTGAATTCTCTAATTGACTACTTTAATGTTGGAATGGGCGCACCGTAAAAATTTGTTGACCTGCGAAAATTTTGAAAAAAAATTAAAGAACACTCAAGCATTTGGTAACAATTTTTATCTTTCGATCGAATATGTTTCAAATTATGACTTATGCACTTCAATTTAATGTTCAATAATTCTTATAGCTCAATGAATAGGTTCATCTTATCAGCTTTTTGAAGAGAAAATTTTTCAGTTTCAATTCTTCATTTGTACTGGTGAGTTTTGTTGAAATTTATAATTTTTAAGAAACAATGGGTGCGTTACAGATTTCAGCATTGGCATATGAAACTGTAAAACTTTGATGGGCAATAAACGTTTCTATGTTTATTTGTTCATATGGATAGTGAGAGTCTTAGAATGGGAGAGTTGTCTGCGAGTGACAGCTTGACGCCGGGATTCTTTTGCTGACACTGCATACGTCTACTGGCCAAGCTCTTAAATTGTTTTGGGACCCAGAAACTTGCGCTGGGATGTTATGAGATCTCTATACTGGACCTGGGGATGTCTTCTTGCTCTGTACATATGGGCGTTAGTTACATTTCTAGCGTTTTGCTGTCAGATTCTCCTTTACATTAGCCACAGAAGACCATAATCAGAAAGCCGGTGTAACTTGTGGCTACTTAGACTATAGAAAAAAAAATTTCTTTTGTGAAAATGGAGAGAGAACACGAACTCTTGAAATCGTTGCCGAGCAAGACCTTTATTAGTAAAAAAGAACTTTACAAATGATTATCGTATAAGTTAGGAAGTAAGCGACTCGAAAAAGACAGAAATCGCTTTAGGAAGGTCGAAAAAAACGAGCGCTGCTTTCAACTACCAAGTGGCCAAATTAGTTCAGGTAAATTTTTGAACTTATTTTACTTACAGCCAGTTGGTGTCTGAATATTGGTGATTGTTGTTAAACTGAATATACGACCACTACACCATCGGATCTTGAGATTTTTAAATGTTTACATATTTAAAATAAACTATAGTGCTTATGGTGCTAGGATTGCTCTTACAAAATGTAAGTAAAATAAAAATCCCGGTCGTAACGGGAAAAAAATAGAACGAAGACGACCAATCCGTCTTGCGTAGATGCCGTTTTATCTTGTACGAAGCCTCAAAAACAGTTACTGTTTTTGACAGTTACTGCGCAGCTTCAAAAACAGTTACTGATGTCTAAAAAATATTGTTGGCAAGGAACGCAAAGTCGATATTGAGTTTAATGCCCTCACAAAAATTAAAAATTCTGTTCTGAGCACATTTAAAAATGTTTTACATGAATGACATTTTCTCGCTGATGCGTAATTTTCAAATTATTCAACAATGAAGTTATAGGAACGTTGTATATAAAAGTGAAGGAGCGGACTCGTAAATATGCTGTAATACGGTATTGATGTAACGATGGGTGAGGTTAGGTAATGTTAGGTTAGTCATATACACTTACCTTAAATGGCATAAATCAACATAAAATAGCTGACCTTAACTTACCCAAGCCGACACTGTTTTTTTCTTCTGCCAAAAAAGTAGGCGTGTTCCAACAATGCAGGGACTATGCAACCGACTATATAATGTTATTCCTACCTGAACGTAATTATTATTATATCTCTAAAATTACGCATTATGTTGCAAAATGTCATTCATGTGAAAAGTCTTTAAATGTCTTCTTCTACCGATTCTTGAAAACCAAATTTATAAATTCTGTGAGCGCATTAAACTCAATATCAAACGAACGCAAAATAGAAAAGTGCAAGCTTACAATATCATCACAACTTTCATTTGCTGACTGACAGGTATTGATGCTGGAGCAGTTGGGAAATTGATGCATGCAATAATGGTTGAGAGTGATGAAAAAATTGCTCTAGGTTGAAGAGCAATCTGTAGCCTTAGATCTTTTCATTCCAAATGTCATTAATGTAATTCTTGTCCTTTTTCTTTTATGTTTTCATAGTGTGATTTTATTATCTCTAAATTTCAATTAAATGGGTCAATATTGAATTTAAGCCTTTCACGGAAATTAAAAATTCCGTTCCAAAAAATCACTAAAGGAACACATTTACAAACGTTTTACACGAATGGCATTCTGCTTGCTGATGCGTTATTTTTGGAATATAACAATAATTACGTTCAGATAGGAATAACAAATGGTCGGCTGTTTAGTCGCCGCATTGTTGGGTGACGCCCAATTTTCTGGCGGGACACGCCCACTTCTTGGCGGGAAATTAACAGCCTAGGTGTGGGTAAGTTAACCCAGGTAGCAAAATTTATTGACCTAATATTGAGCCAATATACAGTCTCAATATTGACTGGATATTCAAAATGAACATTGGGGAAATACCTTATTTTGGAAAATTCGGTTGATATTGGAAAAAATATTGGCCCACTAACAATATTATCATCAACCCAATATCAACTAATTATTGTGTCAATATTGATTAGATAATGAGGTGTTTCCTACAATATCATTGGATTGATACTCAATTCTTGATATAAGGTTGATATTGTTAACACAAAATTGTCCCGATTATGATATATCCACTTCTCCAATATCAGCTATTGACTGTCACTATGGACTTGATACCGAGATTGTTAGACCATATGCAGCTGCTTCCGCCATTGAGTTCCGTTAGCAGCGGGAAGCGGCGGCCTTACTTAAGGCCTGTTTACACGATCACTGAGTGCGCGCGTGAGCAGTGAAGAGAGGCTCAAACCCCGCCCATTTGCTCTCGTTTCAGACGCAATGACCAACTCAATGGCAGTGCGGACGATGCTTGTCTTCATCGCGCTATTCAAGGCTTGTCAGCAGGGCTCCCACTCATGGGTTTTTCCACCCAGATCTTGTTTTTTTCGATCCCGCCTGGGTTTCTAGGTTTTATTTTTGAAATAACGCAAAATCTGGGTTTTTTGAAGTCAGAAGTAAATTCATCATTTCCTCGAGTAAATTGAAAAATGAAATTAAGAATTTATGGGTCTAAACCATGTGAAAATGCATATTAGATACAAAACTACGCGTAACGGATGGGGCAGAAGGTATTTAATATGTTTCTCGCCCTTAAAAACGCGTAACGAAAGAGTATCATACAACTCGCAAGCCCGACCAAGCCGGGGATGGAGCAGTTCATGGTGAGCTTGTGTAAGTTGTGTTGCTTCGATTTGCTTGGCTTGTTGCAGTGAGGTGACGTGCATTGTGATCGTAGAACTGGTTGTGCATTTTCTTAAAGTGAATGTCTAAAATTTTATTATGCATATTTTATTTTCATATTTTAGCTGCACTTGTATTCAAATTGGCTAGCCCTCCGAAATCGATGTCAAAAAAGTGGCATCAGCAATTTTTCAAAGACGAATGGTTAACGGAAATAGTGGAAAACCTGTCACGGTTGGAAACCTAAACCGAAATTGGTAAGAATGTCATCAACGGAGTATATCACCAGCGTAATGAAAAGCGCCATGCACAACGGAAAAGTTGTCTTAATGTCGATATTTGAGCTGCAGAAGGGAATTTGGAGGAGGAACAGGATTAACATCAGCATTTACATCATTGTTTTCACTCATGTATGTTAACTTCTCACGTTTTTTATTAAAATAACACTTCTAGGTTTTTTTGAACGAATCTGGGTTTTTTTCATGTTCAATCTAGGTTTCTCTGAAAATTTAGAGTGGGAGCCCTGCTTGTCAGTGTTATTACAGTCACCGAACGGGGAGGGTGTGTCGTCTCTGCTCCCTCCCTACGCGTTCTCTTGGAAAATTGTCCTGTAGCGGCCGAAAAAGAATATTTTTTTGAAACCTGCTCTTCCCCCACATTTTCATCTTTTGCTTCTTCTTTATAGCCAAAACAACTGCTATAAAGAGGGGGCAAGCGCCATTGCATGTCGCCAAGCCACCATTATGCATCCTCTCTCTACCGCTTCCAGGGCAGATTGAGGATTTTTACAGGAGCAGTTCTGCGCCACTGCTGAAAGTGCAGAATGACCGTGTCGACACTCTGACGCGACCAAGTACGTGACTGAGCGCGTGGTGAAGTTGCTCATCAATGATCGTGTTAACAGGCCTTTATACTTCCCCTCCACTTGGTATCGGTGATGCGCAGAGGAGAAATTAATAGATTAAGTTGTTAGAATTCACATTGGGGGTATATCAAAGTTACTGAGCATACAAAAGTAGACTAGAAATAAGGTTTGAGGGGTAACTAAGGTAAGGCACTACAAAATGTTCCTTTGAAAAATACAAGGTGGTCGGGCAACCTGTACATGCAGTTTGATCCCGTCAAGTATGCGTAATTGTTAAATATATAGACATTTATTGCAATAGTAACATATGACAAACGATTTTAGCATATTTTTTTTGAAAAACCTAGACCTTCGAAACTCATTGGACGACTGAAAAAACAAGAACTCTGAACCTGTGATTACACTAACTCTGAATTTACATATTATTGTAACGTATTCACATTTCTTGATATCTGTCATATATATATGCACTCATTAATGACTGAAATAACTATTCATTAACTTAATTGGTACATTTTATACAAATTACTCCGTATTATTGGCGTACGATATCAACCCAATGTTTGGGCAATAATAATTTATATTTTAACAAATTTTATTAAATTGCGTGATTTTTAATTATTATGAGATAGTTTCCACTTATTTGAATATCATACATATACATATACACTGTTAGTTTAATATTAGAAATAAAGCTATTTCCTACATTGTCCCAATAACAAGTTGATATCATAAATAAGTATATCTTTTTTCGATATTGTCGTGTTATGAGCCTATTATTGTAATCCAAGATTACAATATCGGGTCAATAAATAATTCTCAACCCAATATTAGCCTAGTAATTTCTTGCTACCTGTGAAGGTAAGCCATTTTAGGTTGATTCATGTTATTTTATGTGAATTTATTTAACTAACCTACCATAACTTACCCTAACCTCACCCATCGTTACGTTAATACCGTATTACAGCATATTTAAATGTCCATTCCTTCACTTTTACATTCGACGTTCTTATAATTTCAAAGTTGAATAACTCGAAAATAACGCATCAGCGAGCAGAAAGTCATTCATGTAAAACGTTTTAAAATTTCCGTGAAAGGCCTAAATTCAATATTTACTATTAAATGATTAATAGTTTGTGTCTGTTAGAATGATGTTGTTGCGGGGTCAGAATTTCCTATAATGCATCATCGATCTTGTATAGTGAGTCTTAAAATACAGGTGAAATGAAACATTAGTGTTTATTACAGTTTACTCAGAACCAGAATATGGGAAATAACTAATCCAGAGGCACAGCGAATAGTAGAAAATGTACAGACAGCTATGACAAGATGAGCAAAGAGTAGGGAGCATGGACATGAGGTGTTGACTTGACGGCTGAAACAAACTAGTGTAACTAATAAGTACAAGAACAGCAAGCAACTCCCATGAACAGGCTTTGCAAAAAGAATA
>JACJUY010005983.1:39597-54741 GCA_014220935.1 Platorchestia sp. MABIK | reverse complement strand
TCCCAAATTGCCCGTCCCAGCGTCACCAAATTGCCCGTCCCAGTGTCACCAAATTGCCCGTCCCAGTGTCACCAAATTGCCCGTCCCAGTGTCACCAAATTGCCCGTCCCAGTGTCACCAAATTGCCCGTCCCAGTGTCACCAAATTGCCCGTCCCAGAGCCACGGAAATGACTGTCTCAGAGCCATGGTTACAAATAGAGCGCCCTCTATCCTGAGGCGGTCTACCCTAACGTCGTCTACGCGTAGCCTCACCTACCACTCGTCCCTCGGCGCCTTTCGTCCCACATCTCGCCCTGAACCGAGCATTGATCAGCCACCGGGGGCCCTGTGCACGCCCTTATAATTTAATTCACCGTTTTTTTCCTGATCAAACGTTCAATCCGTATTCAACCGTTTTATCCATTATCACCCGTTTTTTCCGTAATCACCCGTTTTTTCCGTAATCACCCGTTTTTTCCGTAATCACCCGTTTTTTCAGTAATCACCCGTTTTTTCCGTAATCACCCGTTTTTTCCGTAATCAACCGTTTTTTCCGTAATCAACCGTTTTTTCCGTAATCAACCGTTTTTTCCGTAATCAACCGTTTTTTCCGTAATCAACCGTTTTTTCCGTAATCAACCGTTTTTTCCGTAATCAACCGTTTATTCCGTAATCAACCATTTTTCCCGTAATCAACCGTTTATCTGTAATCAACCGTTTTATCCGTAATCAACCGTTTTATTCGTAATCAACCGTTTTATCCGTAATCAACCGTTTTATCCGTAATCGACTGTTTTATCCGTCACCCAAAAAAACTTTTAGGCTTTCGTTCACTTAACAAACGATGAAACTTTCTAAACACAGACGTTAAGTTCCTCTGCAGTGCCATTTAAACAAACTATTAAACTTAACAACACAAGAATAAAGTCACTCAGCAGTGATTTGGAACTCGTCTAGCGGTCGGAATACTATTATTCGATTGTTGGAATAGTAAATAATATTGATAAAACGTGTAACGATGTCGAATACTATTGATAAAATGTTTGATGCGAAAAAATTAAAGAATATCTATTAACAACGCATACTATTTATAGAATGTCAAGTAATATCTAAAAGTATTAAAAATTTAATATTTCCTTGGCTTGGAAAAAAATTCTGGAAAGCAAACAGGCCTGTTTCAGACGAATACAAATATTTGATTAAATGGTAGTTTTAAGCCTCTTTAACTGCAACAAAAGCGTTCAAAAGAGAGGAGAGAAAGGAGAAAGGGCCCATTTAGTGTGGACTTTAGGGAATGCTAAATCTATGCACAAGGTGCACAGAAACAGTAACTTGAGATAGTAGTCTATGAAACAGATTTAAGTTTAAGAAGAAAGTTGTAGGTGCTAAAAAAACAGCACAGCAGTGAACCGAAAAAAGATGATCCGGTACAAAAAGACAGTCTATTCTATTTCAACAAAAAAGCCTTCCTAACATAGCTCTGGACCTCACATATTCCCCCTGGAAGTAAGAAACACTGACAACGGCGGATGCGGCCACTCTAGAGAGGAGGCAGTGAGAGGTCGACTCTACGCTTCGTTGAGCATCTCACGGGCGCAAGTTGATGAAAAAGTTGATTATTGTGAGCAAAAAATTAATTGCTCGTGAGCATAGAATTGTTATTGGGCTAAGGTTGGTGAGCATGATAAATGTTGGAGAGTAAAAAACTGTTTGTTTATGAGCATGAGATTTGCTGGTGAGCAAAAAGTTAATTGTCGGTGAGCAAGACAACAAGGCTGTCTAGACGACTTTCATTGCAATACAGGAAGAATAAAGCGATGAGCAAGAGGACCAATTGACCCAACATAGACACATCCCGAAATTGAAGTTTCATTGCCGTATCTTGCACTATCGTTACCACAACCACCGTCATTAAACAGGTATCAGGCAGTCACCAACATCAGAAGGAGGAAGGAACTGCAACTCGGCAGGGAACTTAAAAGAAGATATTAGGGAAGAAATTCAACAAGAAACTCCAGAGTAGAAATATCTCTAGATCGCTGGGAGGCGCAATGGACGGTTTCACAAAAATGAAAGCGCGTGATGTCATCTCGGACATATCGCTTCACTTCAGTCACACTTGCCATGACATTAACGGACAACCAGCACGCGGCAACGTGATATTTCCTGTTGTGCGTACGTCGTTCCAACATACGGACGGAGTGTAACTTTCTTCAGCCACCCGGAGGCAGATTCCCCCCTCCGGAGGCAGACCCCCCTCTCGCCTTGCGTACGCTGGAGCAGCAAGATTGCCAGAATAGCCGTTCCTGTGGCCATCCTCAACCGTAAACGTTTTTTTGAAATAAAATTTGACTTCAACTACCAATTAATTAGTTTGCGACAACCCTGCGATCAGCTGATAGCTATTCATTGCCAAATTCACGTGATGAACTCCAAATTAGTGTGCTGTGGCCAATAAAAAAATGACCAATCACAGTACACGGATGAACTCCAAATTAGTGGGCTGTGGCCAATAAAAAAAAATGATAAGTTACAGTACGCGGATTAACTCCAAATTTAGGGCTGTGGCCATAAAAAGGCCAGTCAGGCTATGGCCAACAAAGAAAGGCCAGTCAGGCTATGGCCAACAAAGAAAGGCCAGTCAGGCTATGGCCAACAAAGAAAGGCCAGTCAGGCTATGGCCAACAAAGAAAGGCCAGTCAGGCTATGGCCAACAAAGAAAGGCCAGTCAGGCTGTGGCCAACAAAGAAAGGCGAGTCACAAGTACGCGAAGTAGCTGCGGCAGTTCCGTACTCTCGGACACGCTTTCTAAATCCGCACGTCAGCGGCACCCATCAGAGCGACCAGCTGTGCCGGCACACCACCTGTTCCGCGGCAGCTGGTGTGCACATAACGGTGTGCTCAGGCAGGCTCCTTTCAGCCCACCCTACTCCCCCTCGGCAGGGGTGGGTGCTGGGGAGTAACGCTCCCTCTTTTCCCCCGCTGTTGGGGGACCTGTGCTACTTTTCCCCCGATTTTTTGAAGCGACATTTCCTTTATTCCACTTTTCTGAGACATCGCTTCCTCTTTTCTTCGCATTTGTGGAGTAATGCCCCCTTTTTCTACGGATTTGGGGAGCAATGCCCCCTTTTTCTCCGCGTTTGGGGAGCAATGCCCCCTTTTTCTCCGCGTTTGGGGAGCAATGCCCCCTTTTTCTCCGCGTTTGGGGAGCAATGCCCCCTTTTTCTACGGATTTGGGGAGCAATGCCCCCTTTTTCTCCGCGTTTGGGGAGCAATGCCCCCTTTTTCTCCGCATTTGGGGAGAAATGCTTATTCTTGTCTCCAGCTTCCGTAACCATTTGGGAGGATCAGCTGTTGGCTATGCTTTACTACACTCAAACTTGCAGCATTGGAGATTTACATTTTCAGTACGTATTTACTAAAAATTTGAAAAAAGCACCTTGCATTCGCCCCGACCCTGTACATGATGGTGTAACCTCGAGGAAAACGCTCTCAGATCGGCATACTTAAACATTAATTGACTGTTACAGAAACGCAAATAGAATCACAGTGCCAAAATGAAATAAGTAGAACACATGACAATTTCGCTAAAAAAATCCAAGCAAATGAGTTTTTTCCTAAATTAGGACATAGTGCGTAACTTCAACACTTCAACGTCGAGTGTTCTAAAATATCGCCAACGACATAGCTTTCAAAAGGTTCTCACATTGAACTGAAAATTTAAAAACCTAAATATTGCAACGCTGTTAAAAATTACGACAATAAGAAATCAACCACGAACATTTTAGTTTTGGTGAGTTAACGAAGGATGATACGAGCGGCGCTGTAGTTAGCGTGCGTCTCTTTCTTTAATTAACCCTTTACTGTCAGCATTTTTGCACTTATTACTGTTAACACAACCCCTCATTACACTGGCATCAGGCAGTTACCAACATCAGAAGAGGGAAGAAACTGTAACGCGCCAGTGAACTCAAACAACACATTAGGGAAGACAATTAACAAGAAATACATCAAATTAAGGCCATTCCCGAAAGTAGACATTGTAGTCTTGTAGAGCGTCGAAGATTTGATGACGGTTCAGCTACACAATAACAAAGAAGATCATCTGAGACTGGGACTGTCTCGACGCAGTCCCGTGATCGTAAATGGCGCATCTCCGTCCTGAACGAGTACTTCTCATATTACCTACGTAGTTTAATAATCTCAAGCGTAGGCTCTCACCACTTAGGCCACTCTCAACACTTAGGCTGCAAAGTGCAACGGTAAAACTTGCAACCTCAGAAGCACTCAGGATGCAGAAAGCCAAAGAGATTTACTTCCAGCTTCCTCCTCCCCCTTCCCCCGTATCTATCTCTCCTCTTATCCCTATCTCCCCTCGTCCCCATTCTCACTCATCTACATTTCCTCTTGTCTCTATTCCCCCGCATCTACATCTCCTTTCATCTCCATCTTCCGTCGTCCCCATTCCTCCTCACATTTTCCTCATGTCCCCATTTCCCCACCTCCCCCACAAGGCATAAGGCGAGCACGAGCGTACGCATCGTCGCCGCCGCACGGCGCTAGAAAGCAGGGCTTACGAAGATCTTTGGCCAATCACAGGCCAAAGAAGAGGCAATAAAATTTCTTCTGAAAAATGGCGCTCATCACGCATGAAAGACAAAACGAAGCAATCACCGTAGAGTACCTACGCCATTTTTTGTTTCGTTTGTTGGCGCAGTTGGAAGAAACAGAGCACAACATCACTTCTGCTCGAGTATCAATTAGAATGAACAACGTTGTCTTGTGGAAATGACGACGAGAGCGACTCGAGACTTGCAAGTTTACTGCCCTGTAGCACTGATACACACAGCAACACGAGGTACAGTTATCCTAAAACACAGGCTAACTTACGTTCTCATCTAACACATCTAACCGCGGGTCTACGATCCCAATATCGCACGTCTACAATCATAACGCGTGTCTACAATCATAACGCGTGTCTACAATCATAACGCGTGTCTACAATCATAACGCGTGTCTACAATCATAACGCGTGTCTACAATCATAACGCGTGTCTACAATCATAACGCGTGTCCACAATCATAACGCTTGTCTACAATCATAACGCGTGTCTACAATCACAGAGGGTGCCTTTAATCATAGCAATATGTGTCTACGATTATAGCAGCGGGTGTCTACGATCATAACGCATGTCAATAGATACAGTAATTAATATCCCTCCCCTAGAAACGCTCAATAGATACGGAAATTTGTTATTCTCTGAAGCGATCTGTAGGGACAACATAAACACAACATAGATGAGGAGTACCGTAGCTGTGCGGCAGTTGACTCAGGTGAGAGGCAGTGAGATGCTAATTATTGAACAAGTTGCGATTAATTCATTACGAACACCGCCATTTAACACCATCACCTAAAAGTGGAGGTGATAATGGTAAGCGTGATGTTTGCTTAGCATCAAGGCTTAGTCCTGAATCTGCGTTGAGAATAGCAAAAATTAATAAATGCTACGAACCCAAGGCGAGCGCGAACCTAAAGCGCACACGGGAATTAAAAATCCAGAAATATTGCACGGAGTCATGATCAGATTATTCAATTTAAGTGCAAATCTAAGAATATTTCGAACTCTTCTGGCTGCAACCGGTACAGTAAAAGTATTCTTTCATGCAATTCACACCAGCCACACGACGGCAAGTGGGATCATGCCAAGTAATGACACGATAGCCAAGATACCCGGTAGACTTTTATACCACGCCTTTGTAGCGTAAATTGATTAATCCGTTAATTCTGTGCTAATATCTTCAACTGTTCTTGTGTAGTAGAGAATGATTTTTCAGGTAACAACTTAAGAAGCAGGGAATGAAAAACGCATTGAAATGACGGGCCTCCCTATGCCTTTTCCTACCCACAATATTCGTGATCAACATCATCCGAGGAGCTAGCTCGATCGCATGCTCTGCAAATAGACCTCGCAGTGCAGGGAATTGAACAAAAGACATACTCGCGAATAATGCAAAGTCTTTGCGTCACGAAGATGGCCGCAAGTTAAGTAAAGGCGAGATTTGGTAGCATCACAACGGTAAAACAATATCGGATAAGTCAGAGTGCATGTATGAAAACATTTGTGTGTGTATGTTGTGTGTACAGAAATAACGAGACAAGCAACACCATCAAACTACGCGCGAAAAATGAATATGTGCACATGTACTGTTAAAGTTACAAATTCAATGAGTGAAACTACCTCCGGAAAAAGTGGGAGTACGGGAATCTGTTGAGTAAAAGTAGGTCAGTGAATTACATTTAGTGAAAGTAGGACTAGGAATAGGGGTGTTGAGACGGTCGACTCGCGCTACGGCGTGAGTGCAGTGAAAGTAACGCCAGCAGCAGCGCTATCTGGGGCACTGGGGAGGATGTGAGGACTTACTGGCACGCGGGACGCGGCGACGTAAAATTAAGGGACTTGGGGATGTAAAATTTAGGGATTAGGAGACTTTGAGACTTGGTGGGTATGGCAGGGACTTGGTGGGTATGGCAGGGACTTGGTGGGTATGGCAGGGACTTGGTGGGTATGGCAGGGACTTGGTGGGTATGGCAGAGACTTGGTGGGTATCGTAATGCAGAAGAAATAAGGAATCTATGAAGTCTGGAACAGAACAGTTAAAATAATTGTTAGATTAGATTGTGAGTTAGTTTCAGTCTCCCTTACTACGACAAAAATGCTCAAAGAGAAAAAGGGGGAAGGCACCATCTAGAGTGGAGTTAAGGGGAAGCGGAATCTATACACAAGGTGTGCTCCAGCGAAAGATCCCCAGCGCATTGAAACAGTCAGTTAAAAAGGAACGCTATAAAAAAGGTAAAAGTATAAAATACAAGTAATACGAGCTGAAACACAGGAAAGCAGTAAACCGAAAAAATGGTCCTTGACAAAAAGAAAAGCTCGGGACCTCACATTTTCTCCAACTGAACACAAATTTTCATAGATGCAATACTTGCATCCCATGAGGAGTGTTTTTAACGTAAACATCTACAACAAGTAGTACCCAAAACACGGCGTGTGGGAGCATTAAACTCTGTCCTACGCTGTTACCGAGAGCAGCGTGAACGCTGGCCATCAACCAAGCGAACTAGATTCACCGAGTATTAATAGTATCATATACTAGTGTTTCCAGCCGTCAAAAATGACGGGATTGGATATTTTACTTAATGAATCTTGCAGATGTGGACAACAAACAAATATATCCATCCCAATAGTACCCGCGATTAAAACATTCTTGTACTTGTGCACTGGTGAAACTCGTATCACAGATACGGTCATTAAGCAGAGCGTCACAGACGCAGGCACCAAGCAAACTAGATCATCAGAGTATTAATAGTATAAAGTTTATCAAGCGCGTCTATAGATAAGCACGAACGAAATGAGAAGAATGGCTTGGGTGACGCCAGCAGCTCTAGGAGACGAGCACAGCAGGGTTGGGGTGGAGAGAAGGGATGACCAAGACGCGCATTAAAGGCGAGTTGCTGATGCGTTCCGCCGTGCATGGCGTGTGTGTGAGGACGACACAAGCACAGGCGAATGCGCAGCAATTTCCTCAGTGACGAAAATACATAAAACTGATGAAGTCACGAAAAACTTGATAAGCATGCCCGAGGGTTAGTTGCATTTCACTTCTAATTCACGTTTGTAAATCCTTTAAAAATTTGAGTTGAGATCTGATGCGTCTATCAGCCGCACACACTACGCAAATCAAAACAGATCCTATTCGATGTACGAATTTCGAAACCATTCATTGCACAAAAACATCACTAGAGCATCAATTATGAAGCCCGATACATAACTTAAACGTTACCGACACTCCTGCATTTAAAGCACCGAGGCGGAAGAAATGTCAGCTTTCCAGAAGTCATCATATACGAAAATGTTGAAGTGCCTCATGAAATACATGAGTGCAAACGATCAGTGGAGTCAGAAATATGATCTCAGCATGTTATTGGTCAGCAACGTGAATAGTAAAATTTACTCCTTAGGAAGCCCCGCCAATCAGCGGCTCCGGGTGCAATAATTTAAATGCCCAAACAGGGCACCTCAGCTAGCACGTACTAGTTGAACTCTCCTCAGCCAATCCGGATTCTAGGAAAATTTTGAATCCATTTTGAAATACGCAAGCTTACGTGAAACTCTTCCGAGTTTTCTGCTCGCGCATGCGTGTAGTACGCCATGCATGGTTCTGAGGGTCATCATTAATTCCATTAGTAACACAAGGCTTGTGTTGCCATAGCAGTTCGCGCCTAAACTTTACTCGCTTCTTACATTCCCTCTACTCGCCCCTCCCTTTCCACTGATGACGTCACACCACAACAAAACTAGGATGCCATACACCGCCATATTATTCAGTTCAATTTAAATACCCCACAATTCTCAGAAGCAAGGGTTTATAATAATTTGGACACAACGTCACACATATCAGGAATAAAATTCCCAGTTTTATGAGATGCAACGTAGAAAATGATGGTTTCCCCACTTACGTCAAACCGTAAATCAACAGAAATTCTGTTGAAAATAAAGCAGCCAATAGCAACTCCTAGAGTAACGTAGTATGGCTTGCAACAAAGGCAATTTCGAACTCACAGAAAGACATGCGCAAAGAGATGAAGTTTGAAGTTCAACGTGGAAGTAACTCCAGGTAGGTAGTATAAATTCAAAGAATGTCGATAAATAATGTACATTATCATTGCCATTTGCCAAACCAGCGAGTAGAATAGCGAGTGTGCCACATAGCGTTGGTGGTGCCACATCTGAAACCGTTGCCACATGTTCTCGTTGCCGAGCGCGTTGCCACATCTCATCAAAACAAAGAACCTGCGCACTAGCATACTGCGCAAGTGCCGGTAGCTGGCCAGGCATATTCTGCACTTTCGTTACGACGCAGCTAGAAGTTTCGCAGCCGCATCGCCACTTTCTCTCTTTCTAGCCGGTACAAGTGATAGTTAATTTATTGTATTAGGAGTACCCAACGAGTTTCCTGACGTATTGAACGTAAAGTTCGAGTAATTGGGCAAACCAGCGAGGGCGTTGGGTGGAGACCACTGGGCAAGGACACCGGTGCGAGCTGCAGCGCAGGATGCAACAAAGGCGAGATTCAAAGATCCTCATTTCGGGCCAAGAAAATGTGTTAGGATTTTTTGCTAGAATTTAGAGTTCGTGCGTATCAATCATTGTATGAACATTCATGAATTAGAACAATAAGAGAAAGATGATTTCTTTGCACGCGCGGAAGAAAAACGGGCTTTGTTGAGCCGGGCTGCCGGCGGTGATCGAGGATGGGGCGATGCAGTTGCTCATTGCAGGCCCTCGGTAACCGTGTTTGTGCAGCCCTGGCTTTGCTTCTGCACGTACTTCGCCATAACGTAAATCAACACCAAGGGTGCAAAATTGTGTGGCCGAGCCACTTCCATGGCGCTACAAACTGGAGATAATCAGCGAAAATGAGCTACAATTTAAAAAATGAGGCAAATAGAGGAAGTTCTCAACTATTTTCTCATTAATATATAAGACAGACATGATCTTGGTAAACTATTTTACTTGAAGATATTAAAAAGAACTTGGAATAAAAATACTAGTAAATAGAAATTGCCTCCTCACCAAAGATATTACATACTTTCTCACGAAAACATTTTGCCTGCTACCCACCCTGGTGTGTGCGTGTACAGTATTTGAATTGGCAAACATCGTGTCTTTAATTATCTTAAGCATACTCGAAAAACATGTCCATGAAAAGGTGAGCGTGTGTGTTGTTTGTGAGTGACATGACATATGTTTCATCTTTTGCGTACGACAATAGACATAATTTAGGGCACAGCAGTCGAACCTCGCACGTCTGGCAACCAAGAGGTGGAGGGACGCAATGTGGGCGCGCACACGGGACAGCACAGCGTACCGTTTGTTGCTTCACAAAGTATGCTATTCAGAGATGTTTAAAACCTGTATCGTACACATAATCATTTGCTGCAGCTAATGTGTTAAATGTATAGTTTTCCGTTACTTTCGTAATGCTCGCAGCTGAAAAGTTCTTTGAGCTCTCACGCAAATTGTAAGGGGACATAGTGATGTCTTCAAAATAGACAACACTCATAAGAAAGCCAAAATAAAGAACACTACTGAAAAAAGCATGGGTTGGTGAACACGTACGAAGAAACAATTCATTCCATTGCGTAAGACTCAAATTGCTTAGCAGCTCTGCACAAAAGAGTAATGGGAACACTTGAAGGCTGAATTTGAGGTTTTCAAAGAGAACATGAGATAATACGAATTAAGGGGCCAATTTATTTGGGGCATACATTTTCAACACAAATATTTTGGGTGTAATGTCATCATTATTACTTTATCCTTTTGTCGTTGAACATTAAAGGAATCCAACTCAAAATTTTCGTTTAGCTACCTCGCATTTAACATTCCTTTTTATACTGACGCAGAGGCCTAATAAAGCCCTTCGCTTGAGTTCAGAATTATATATTTCCTCCTTGACACTTGTAGTGATTAAACTTGAACACTGCACTACCATCCAATAAGATGATGTCGCTTCAAACTTTTCTCAACCGCATGAGTACTTCGAATTTACATTTCATCACCACCCATTAGGGCATGTCGAGCATTACGGTACGGATTTGATTAGATGTCACTTTAAGTCTCCCTAACCGCACCAGAGATGTTCCAAAGGGAGGAAGCAAGAAGGTATCATTAAGTATAGAGACAAGATTCCGTAACAGAATACTTTCCAACGCGTGTAGTGTGAGTTTAATATTTCCGCGAAAATTTTTCGATATATCACAAGTTATGCGCTGCATGAAACAACTGCCGCAAGTATTGTAACATTGCGCCCAGACAGGTATTAGCTGACAACGAATGACGCAGAGGTCACAGAAAACAACTGCACAACACAGACGGCATTAGCTGACAACGAATGACGCAGATGTCATAGAAAACAACTGCACAACCCAGACGGGCATTAGCTGACAACGAATGATGCAGAGGTCACAGAAAACAACTGCGCCCAGACGGGCATTAGCTGACTACGTATGACGCCGAGGCCGAATAAAACAACTGCACAGCCAAGACGGACATTAGCTGACATTTGACGCAGAGATAATAGAAAGCAGCTGCACAGCCCAGAAAGAGGGAGCTCGTTATGGCTTGCTTACAGTACGAGGACACGTCGTCACGTGCCATGACACCTAGTCAGTGTGACCGGATGTTCGAAAATAAGTCATTTGAGTATTGGGGTCACACAGAGACTTCCCCACTGTACCGGCGCACCTTCCATGTGAGTGTGGTACACATGTTCATCATAAGTTAGGATTAAGTAAAGAACAATTTAAGATTGATTGAAGATTCAACGTTAAATAAACTCAGTTTTCAAAAGAACACAACATAAACTACAAAGTGCTATCATCCGGCTATGTTAAGAATAAATTTAATTGCAGTTTGTGACCACTGATGGGTCACCCGCATAATAAAAATCCTCTCACTGAAAACCGGTGGGTCACCAAGTAGTTAACGTATAAAAAACCTGTGGCAAATATAATTGCTGGATATAACAGACGAGATGCGTATTGAAATAAAGAACCCGCACACCCGAAACATCGCCGAAACTGCCATGCTAACCAACCCAGGACTGCCACCGTAACTTCAAACTTGACTTAACCATCACATTTTCAAGTTTCGATCTCCAATTCCACCATCCACGGCAGAGAAATAGCGTGGCTGCTACGGGTGCAAAACGATCTATACTGAGGGTATAACTTGAGATACATAGCTTCTATTTCAAGTTCAAAACGGAGGCGCAAGTCTATTTTAGCAAACGCGTGCCTAACTAAGGCGGTTACACGCACCCACACCACAACCGACGCATCGCTTCGCGCAATGTAGAAGAGTATTACTAACGGCGCGCTAATTTATTTTAGTCGACTACGAACGAGTACGTCAAGTGGAAGCGATGACCTGAAGCAGATGCACGGCAGCAGTGCGTGCCAGCTGAGCACCAGTGCCCTGATTAAATGAAGAAGAAACGAGGAGGGCGTCTTCAGAGGACCGAGGTACACGACCTCAGCCACCAGCCACCTCAACGTCGGAGTCCTCGGCCTGATCTGCCAGGGCGCTTTGAGGGACCCTTGCAGGCCCAGCGGCCCTTGCAAGCCCAGCGCTCTGCACAGCATTGTATCAGTGTGTATTGTATCAGTGTACCGTATTTCCCAGGCTACTCAGGCCCGTCACACTTGCATTTCCCCAGCCTCTGAGGACCGCAGTTCCCAGAGTGGTGGCGTCCGGCCGCCGCCCCGCCGGCCGGCAAAAGCACCGGCTGCTGTCGCACGCCCGCGGCCACCGGTCATGACTGGCTGGAAATCCCGAGAAGTTCACAGGGACGAACGCATGAACGTACGCAGGTAAAAACGTACCTGCGTCACACTTTCATTGCATGCGCATGTGTTGCGAGCAGCCGGAATACAGGAACAATGTATGGCTTCCCAACCGCACGTGAAAACTACTGCGTAGTACGAATGACTGTTCAGCACAAAAATAAAACAGAACACAATGACGAAAAATAAGGCGTACGCGACCTTAATAAACTACAACAATTTGCCTACGATGAAGGCAGTAGTTGAATATTTGGTGCGTCCAGAACCAGAATTTTATACCTCACGTAGAATGAAAACGAGGTTGTATTGGTCTTGATCGCTCGTCTTCAGCTAGAGATGGTCATCGAGTAACGTGTGTAGAGTGGGACAGACTTGGAGCGCATAGCTGAAGTAATGGGAACGTTTGATGAACACGCGTGAACGCCTCAACGTGGTGGAGTAAACGGATCCGAGCAAAATAGGAGCCTTCGCGGGGCAAACGGATCGGTGGCCTCTTCACAACAGATGCTCTTGCAGGCAAACTGATTAAAGCACCCTTTGCATCAGGAGCCTCCGAGGGGCAAACGGATCGGCACTTACGTCACCTTCACAAGTTTTTAAATAATTTTGTAAGGGTGCATTCAAGTGTTTGTTGTAACATGGAAATAAGAACTTGTAAGCTCGAAGCTTAAAGGAAAACAAATGAGAATCAGGCCACGTGCGGCAGATAAGACCGCGGAATTCTCACGACCAAAAAGTAATTGAGAGAAGAGAATTTTTTCCACCACATCGACACCTCAGTTTTTGTATTATCTGAGCGACGGGGAAAACGCAGCAACATCACGTGCAAGATAGTGTGCATCGCTCAGCGCAATAAGCACATCAGCACGCACGTAAACAAAACATCTCAGCACGCACGTAAATATAACACAATTACCGCTCCCGAATGCAAAAATAAGCCCTACAACGACCAAATGTTATGGGTAATGAACGAAATATTACGGTAATTTCTCTTAAACTATCATAAATGAAACTCAGTAAATTTGTTCTTTTCATCGAAGCATTCAGAAAATAAGATTAGATTATTAGATTATATGTTAGTTTCCAGCCTCCCTAACCGCTACAAAAAAAGAGCGTATCGAAGAGAGGGAGGAAGAAGGCACCATTTAGTATGGAGTTAAGGGTACGCAGAATCTATGCAGAAAGGGCAAATAAGCAGTAAGTTTAGGAAGAAGATTATGAAACAACATCAATGTTTAAGAAGAAAATAGTAGGTGCTGCAAAACAGGACAGCAGTGACCCAAAAAAAGGCGGTCCTTGACATAAAAAACATTTTTTTATTTCAACAAAACGAAGGCTTACCTAACTCTTAGCTCGGGCCCTCACACATTTTACCCCTGGGAGTGCTTATTCCCATAAATACAATAGTTGCATTCCCCTGAGGGGATTTCCCATAAATAAGAATGATGAAAGAGGTTTCCGAATGTCCTTCAGAAAAGACGGTGGTCAATATATTAGGGTTAAGGGGAATTTTAAGTTAGTTCAAGCCTCCCTAACCACAAGAGAGGTATTCCCAAGAGAGGAAGGAGAAAGGCACCACTTAGGAAGGTATTGAGGAAAATTTCAGTCTATGGGTGTCTTACATCACGCGCGTAGTAACATCAATTTAGATGAATGTATTACGCAAACCAGTACAACAAGAACAAGAAGAATCCCATCTCAAAATTTGACCACCATCGGGTGCTCAAGCAATTACAGACCATCGAAAAATTCAACAACCTTAACAAAACAGTAATGGAGAAACCTCTTCGATAATTCTAAAGAGCTGGTCCTTGAAAAAGCGATGTTACTCAGCGAATGCGGTCTGAAATAAATAACGCTCAAGAGCTCGATGCCGTTCAGCGCATCACTCT
Organism: Platorchestia sp. MABIK; assembly: GCA_014220935.1. Classification (NCBI taxonomy): domain Eukaryota; kingdom Metazoa; phylum Arthropoda; class Malacostraca; order Amphipoda; family Talitridae; genus Platorchestia; species Platorchestia sp. MABIK. Next base: position 40,460 of record JACJUY010005983.1, on the reverse strand, counting down.
CACCTACCATGACACTATGCCGTAGATGTAAGCACTCGTTTACACGAGGCTCTCATGCAAACGTAGTGCGCATACTAAGCATAATTATTATTGCCACACACGAAGGGCGCATGACTTGCAAGTAGAAGATGACGAGCGAGTTGGAGCCCGGCTCACAACCGTGACATCACCGCCACGCACTCCACCGACGCACGGCACACCACCGCAAGGACACGAGATTAGATTAGATGTTAGTTTAGCCTCCCTAACCGCAATACAGGTGGTCCAATGAGAGCAAGGAAGAAGGCACCACTGCAAGGACACGAGATTAGATTAGATGTTAGTTTAGCCTCCCTAACCGCAACAAAGGCGGTTCAAAGAGAGGAAGGAAGAAGGCATCATTAAGTATGGGGTTAAGAGATTAGACTAGATTTCAGTTTAAGCCTCCCTAACCGCAGCAAAGGCTTTCTTAAGAGAGGAAGGAAGATCAGATTAGATTACGGGTTATTTTAAGCCCCCCTTACTGCTACAAAAAAGAGCGTACTGAAGAGAGGAAGGAGGAATGCACCATTTAGTATGGATATTAGGGAATGCGGAATCTATGCAGAAGGGGCATAGAAACAGTAAGTTGGGAAAGAAGTTCATGAAACAAGATATAAGTTGAAGAAGAAAGTAGTGGGTGCAGAAAAACAGGACAGTAGTTTACCGAAAAAAATGATCCTTAACATAGCAAAATATATTTTATTTCAACAAAAAAAAGGCTTACCTAACTCTCAGCTCGGGCCCTCACACATTTCCCCCTGGGAGTGCCAATTCTCATAGATACAATAGTTGTATCCCCCTGAGGGGGGAAGAGAGGAAGGAAGAAGGCATCATAAAGTTTG
>JACJUY010005983.1:5110-25721 GCA_014220935.1 Platorchestia sp. MABIK | reverse complement strand
GTAAGGTAGATCAGAGAGGCAACACGTAAGGTAGGTCAGAGAGGCAACACGTAAGGTAGATCAGAGAGGCAACACGTAAGGTAGATCAGAGAGGCAACACGTAAGGTAGATCAGAGAGGCAACACGCACATCAAATCTAGGCAATACGTGAGTAAAATAGGGGCTACAAGCGGGGAAAATTTAGGTCACAGGCAGGTAAATTTTAAGCAACATATTGGCATCATCTAAGCAGCATAAAAGCATCATCTAAGCAGCATAATAGCATCATCTAAGCAGCATAAAGGCATCGTCTAACCAACATCCACGAAACCCTCATGCAGCATCTAGACACCCCCTAAGCACCGAATATAGACAACATCCATACAATATGCAGACATGTAGACAACAGCTAGGTGGCACACAAGTAGAGGTAGCGTGGCCGACACGATGCTCTGCACAGGCCGCCTGCGGAAATCTGATAAGATTTGCCGGCAAGACAAAGATGCAAAGATGCGTAGGTCAACAGTAACACAGCCTCCAAATTTAGATCTTACGTGTTGCGGTATTGTCACGCCATCTTAGGAATCGGCCGGTAGTGCGTGCAGCGGCACTGCGTGCATCGGCACTGCGTGCATCGGCACTGCGTGCATCGGCACTGCGTGCATCGGCACTGCGTGCATCGGCACTGCGTGCATCGGCACTGCGTGCATCGGCACTGCGTGCATCGGCACTGCGTGCAGCGGCACTGCGTGCAGCGGCACTGCGTGCAGCGGCACTGCGTGCAGCGGCCCTGCGTGCAGCGGCCCTGCGTGCAGCGGCCCTGAGCGCAGCGGCCCTGCGTGCAGCGGCCCTGCGTGCAGCGGCCCTGCGTGCAGCGGCCCTGCGTGCAGCGGCCCTGCGTGCAGCGGCCCTGCGTGCAGCGGCCCTGCGTGCAGCGGCCCTGCGTGCAGCGGCCCTGCGTGCAGCGGCACTGCGTGCAGCGGCACTGCGTGCAGCGGCACTGCGTGCATCGGCACTGCGTGCATCGGCACTGCGTGCATCGGCACTGGGTGCATCGGCACTGCGTGCAGCGGCACTGCGTTCAGCGGCACTGCGTTCAGCGGCACTGCGTTCAGCGGCACTGCGTGCAGCGGCACTGCGTGCAGCGGCACTGCGTGCAGCGGCACTGCGTGCAGCGGCATTGCGTGCAGTGGCACTGCGTGCAGCGGCACTGCGTGCAGCGGCACTGCGTGCAGCGGCACAGCGTGCAGCGGCACAGCGTGCAGCGGCACAGCGTGCAGCGGCACAGCGTGCAGCGGCACAGCGTGCAGCGGCACTGCGTGCAGCGGCACAGTGTGCAGCGGCACTGCGTGCAGCGGCACTTGTCGCATTGGTACCATGTACCAATGCACAACAAAGCAGCGACTCTGACAAGCTTCGTAAAATTCACACTGCGCCACAACAGTGCCGTATCGTAGGTACTGTTCGCAGGCTCAGACGTAGGCGTGAGGGGACCGCGCGCTTACCGGTCGGCCGGCACTCCAAACGTTACGTCACGACGGACGTTCCTGCATGATTGTTTTGGTCTTCATCACTATTTTAGTCTTCATTTTACCACTGCAGCTATACTAGACCATCATCTCACAGCTCAATAAAAAAAGGCCAAGTTTCGATCTCTTTTGCCACATTTCTGAAACAGTTTCGATAATTTCTACTACACTAACGTTACAGATTTCTTTTTACAGACAATTGCTTTCAGAAGTACTGGTGCGAACAAGATTCCTTTGCACCTGCCCTTACGTACGAATGGGCAATGTAACATTAATTGAACCAACTGAGAGAGAAATTAAGGGTGCAAATTTATTTCGCCATGAAAATTAAATGGCCATCCAAATGAGGGATACAATATTCTTCCTCTGCTGCGTCATCATAGTTATATTATATTTGAATAGATTTAAAAACAAATTTGATGATCAATTGAACCATTTTTTAATGATTGATAGCCAACTTTGGAGATTTATTGAACTATTTTTTAATGATTGATAGCCAACTTAGGAGATTTATTGAACCATCTTAAAGACAAATTGCCAAATACGGCAATGGATTGAACCATTTCAATGATGATGGTCAACTTTGGCGTTTGCCATCAATCTAGGCTCTTCTATTTATAAATTACTCCCAGTTGCCCAAAAGATGACCAGGGTCTCCAGTGTTCAACTTCGCGCTCACCAAACTACCTTCTTTGATGACAGTTTTCTACGCAACTGTCAAACGTAGGCAAGAGATTTCTTGCAAGCTGAAGTATGTTTTCTCTTAACGCTCGGAACGCAAGAGGAAACTATCTAGCTTCAAAAACTCTATTATAATAATAATAATATAAGAGAGTTTTAGCCTCCCTTAACCACGACAAAGATGTTCTAAGAGAGGAAGGAGGAAGGCACCATTTAGTATGGAGTTGAGGGAACGTGGAATCTATGCACGAAGTGCACAGAAACAGTAAGCTAAGAAAGAAGTTCATGAAACAAGAAAAAGATGAAGAAGAAAGCAGTAGGTGGGGAAAAACAGGACAGCAGTGAACCGAAAGAGGTGGTCCGTAACAAACCAAAACCTATTCTATTTCAACAAAAAAGAAGCCTACCTAACCCTTAGCTCGGGCCCTCACATAGTCCCCCTGGGAGTGCTAATTCCCATAGATACAATAGTTGTATCTCCCTGAGGGGCTTAAAAATCTCTAAAGCATTCACTTTTTAACACTTTGACTGCGACGTGAGCCACAGGTGGTACACGGAGGTAATTTTCATAATGCTGCTGACCGACCAGTAGTCGCAAAATCAATTTTCATAAATATTTAATCAAAGCTAAATGAAGGCACAATCCAGTTCATGTTTGGTATTTTTCAAATAGCTTACTACAATTGACTATAAATTTGAGTTTGGTGTTGAACTTAATATTAAAAATAATTAATATTTAGTGTTGAATTTTAAAATCTCTTTTACCAAAATTTCGAATTAGTAGGATCAATTTAAAATAAAATCTACACGAGACAATCAATTTTACGCTGTGGCGCTGACCGGTGTTTTCAACGCACGACTTGAAACTTCACAAACTAAGCCAGGACATCCGTCTTCATGCCGTGAAAGCACGACATTTTTTCTACGAAATTTTCCTAGTCGAAAGGTATAATATTTGCAATGAAGCTAAACCTCGTTAACATTTGGAATAATGTCGATCGGTCCATTAAACTCCGCCAGCTTTATAGTAAATTTAATAAACTTTCATGAGCGAGCTAATTAAAATGAAAAGGGAAGAAACTCACCTCTGAACCATTGAGGGCGACAACAACTTCGTCACTTTCAGGCGTATGGCAGAGGACGGCGGCGCTCACTTCTCTGTTGTTGTGTGTAATATACACTTTCTGGCCCGAGCGCAGTCTGATTGCGCTCACGGGCGAAAATCCACTGCCAACCAACTCACTTTCGCTCACTTCATGGGTTTTTCGCTCACCTTCTACCCGCACTTTATACACTGATGAACGCAAGTCTTCAGGAGACCGAGAGCGAACGTCCACAATAACAGCGGGATAGAATTTGCCGTCGTGCAGGCAGCAAGCAACGCGCGTTCCTAAAATCGAACGTTTTGCTAATCGCTTCCCGGTAGACATAATTGCTCATGTGAAGAATCTGCGTCCCGGAAAAATTAGATAGCACTTAGTTCCCTTATTTTGGCCGGAATGGATAAAGATTGTCTGAACGGTATATGTTCGAAAAAGCACATTCAGGAATGTTTAGCATTGCTTGCTCAGTTACTTTTAATATTCACTTGCGGAAAAATTGCATAGCATAGATGTTTCTCGGGTACCGAAGGCGTTGTCTGAACGAACTTCAAAGAGCCGTGCTACAGCGGCACTAATTTCTCTTATAACCACACACCTTGCACACTTGCGTGAAACTGAAGCTCGATCAGCTGAGCCACCCAGCTGACAAATAACAACAAAACCACGTGATCACAGAGCTGCGCTATGACTGGCCAGCTCATCTATGACCTACTTTGTCATTGGTTCGTTCGCCGGCACGCATTTCCAACGTCAAACAAAGAAAAGTTACTTCTCTTATAATTCATCCAAATATTTCGGAAAATTATTTATCTTCATTTTAAAAATCCTCAATAGAACAAAGTTATTTTTTTAATTTAAATTTCCATTCCCTGCTGAATCAAAAAAAGGTGTTACTAGAATCTTTCACAGATTGCTTGTCTTCAACCGGCCGGCGAATACGCCGATTTCAAACTAGAAGTGCTTTTACTCTATGTTAGCAAATAATATTTCTCGATCATGATGCTTGGAGCGTAAGATGGAAAAAATAAACCGCAATATTAAAAAAAATGAAATGTAAACTTTAGCAACCATCCTGTTCAAGAATAACCACAAAAAATAAAGCTGGCAGCGCAAAACAAAACTACTTAGCTTCAAAAAACTTGAAAGTATTCGTTTTAAATTCTGTAAGCTCATTTACCAACATTTTCAACGCGTAGGATCAATTTAAAAAAACAATTCTACATGACAACTTAACAACCTGTTTTGTGGTGAATTTTATTGTTTACCTTCTAAAAATTGAAGAAAACTATTTTATGGGAAACTAAAACTTAGCATAAAATTTTTGTCTAAGAAGCTATTTGGACAATGCATAAAATGAAAAAATCCACACAAAATTTGAAAAAAACATTGTTGAATATGTTTCAATATGGTGACAAATTTTACACAAGAATAAATTATTATCCTCTTACAATGTTACCTATATAAAAACATTAAATTACCAAATTGCATTATTTAAAATCGATGTTCTCTGATATTGGGGATACAACCAGCAGTTTAATTTCATTTGTCAATTTGCCTACTCTACTAGCTGTTTTTTTAGCTCCAACTCGTTTTGCCTTGGCTTATACCACCAGCACGACTTAATTCCTTAGAATAGCTATGTTGGTAGGATGCCATAGACGTCGCTGAACTTATTCGGACCCACACGTAGCCATACCACTTTCAAATATGGCCATTGCAGTAAACTTAAGAGGCAGTATACTTCTGTATCGCTTGTGGTAAATAAATTGTTTAAATTCTGCAAGGCTGTCAGTCTTAATGCGCTTATAGTTTATTTCGAAATAGCTAAAACTTTATAATTTTGGTATGATAACATAGCCCTTAAAGAAGCCACGTCGACAGGTAGTTTTAGTGTTGGATATACCGCTACGGTTTTGCAAGTTGTTTAAAAATTCAGCTCATGATCTAATGTAGAGAATTATAATTATGTAAAACTGCGAATTTAGTTCAGGTACAATATTGCTCACAGATTTGATACTGCTCAATTATATGGTATGACTTTTCTAAATTTTACACTAAAAGATGTAAGACTTTTCTTTACCATTTTACACCTTGTAAAATGTGGTCAGTTAAACATTTATGGGTTAAAAGATTGTTCTTGCTACTCTGACCAAACAACAACGCACACGCACTCCTACAGGAGTCGGACAAAAATGCGCATGCATAACTGAACGTCAATATTGATTCCAGCTAAGCTTGTCAGTTCCAGCATAGTCATAAAAGTACTCTGTGTAGTTCAGAGAGCATTATATCTCTGCTACGAAAATTTGTACGCGGGCGAATTGTTGGTGCTCATATGGAAGACGCATCCATTTTTCAGAGTAGCCAAAGTGTCTGACGTTTTAAGAGGCATTGTTTCTAAAATTCATACCGCACTCATAAAAAAAACATCATACGCTATGTAAGAATGCAAATCAAATTGTAAATTGAATGATCGTGATATTTGATTCTTGAAGAAGTTCCTGATAAAAAATGACCGAGCGATGGGTGCAGCAGTCGTTATTGAACTAAATATCTCTCTCAAAAACCTGTCAGTACTGATACAATAAAAAGAGAGCTCATTCGCAGAGATTTTTTTTACTGCGGACTCCAACTCGAAAATCCCTCACCAGTGATGCAATTGCCTGCAAGGGGAAGAACTCTGTACCGGAGCTGTAAAAGACCTAATAACCTATGCAGAAATGGGAGATAATCAATGGTCTGACGTATCTTGTTTCACACAGTTGCCAACTTCCAGCGACCGTTGTCCAAGTCTACGACACAGACTGCTTACCGCCGGGAGTACAGTACAACAAAGATTTAGTCATTGATTTGAGCAGCCGTATCGCGGTATTAAGTCTCTCAGTGACCACAAATGAAAACTCCCTCAGTGACCAAACACGGCTCACGTCGCAGTCAAAGTGTTAATCTGCTGGGTCGCATTACTACCAAAGATTTTGCAACTGTTTTGGTGGCTCACGCCCATCACATGGTACAACGCTTGTTCCCCACAAGAGGGGCTGAGTTCCCGGCAGAAAACACTCTTGTTGATTAAGCTGATCGTTCAGGACGGGTTTGGTGAAGATGAGGGTGATTTTTCACGACTCCCTGGCCCCCATAGTCACCAGATCTCAATTTAATTGAACCGTAACGGCCTACTTCGGAGGGAAATGCACGCGATCGTTCACCTCCTAAATTATTGTTACTTGAATTTGCCTCTACTGTGTAGTGAAATTGATAGATTCCCCGCCAAATTCTACTAAGCCTGTATTCATTCATGCATTCCGAGAAGACTGCAAGCTGTTTTGAACGCCGAAAGATTATAAACGCTGTATTACGCACACTAATAAGCTGCTTTTTTCAGCATTACCATATTTTTGTTCAACTCGTGTAATTAATTCGAAGTTACTAGGAAGAGCTTCGGGTGAGATAAATACCTGAAGTTGGTTCGGGCATAGACGTAATTCAACCACTTGAACGCTTGCGGCAACACACTGAAGCGACTCAAACAACACTATAGTTACTCCAGTAGGAAGAATATATCTTCCCAAAAGCTAGCTGCAAAGCAGTATTCACATCACTGGTGTTCTACACGGGTTGCAATTTGCAGCATCACAGCTCAAGAACAAAAGTAGCAATAAATGCATGACCTGAGCTTCTGAGATAAGGAAATCTGTTCCATTAAACGTATAAATAACAAAGCCCGTCAGCATTTACTAACTGATTTTACCAACGGTTCAACAGATAGATAGATTATTAGTTAGTTTAAGCCTCCCTATCCGCAAAAAAGGCGATCCAAAGAGAGGAAGGAGGAAGGCACCATTTAGTATGGAGTTTAGGGAACGTGGAATCTACGCAGAAAGGGCATAGAAACAGTAAGATGAGAAAGAAGTTTATGAAACAAGATCAAAGTTCAAGAAGAAAGTAGTAGGTGTTGAAAAAACAGGACAGCAGTGAACCGAAAAAAGATGGTCCGTAACAGAACAAAAACCTATTCTATTCCAACAAAAAGGAAGCCTACCTAACCCTTAGCTCGGGCCCTCACATAGTCCCCCTGGGAGCGCTAATTCCCATAGATACAACAGTTGTATCCCCCTGAGGGGCCAACGGTTCAACATAATTGCATAGAAAATACTCTTACTAGAAACACAAAATCGCTATGAAGACCCAACACAGCACCTGCTAAGAACACTTCTCATTGAATAAAAAGAGAGAATATGGAAAGTGACGCATTCGAAGTTCATCAATTACTTGTGCAGGGCAACAAATGAAAATGAAAAACTAACCAAATTGACCTAGTGCAACTGCTCTTTGAATCCGTACTTCAAATGCGCTGTCCTGAACAGAGGAAATGATTTAAAAATAACATCTGTAGAAAAGGGAAACGTCTTTATTGATTGGATTATTACAGTCGGGTTGTAGAAAGGTTTTGTTAGCTTCATAACCCAAGGAGAAAGAATGAGGGAGTGGTGAGTAAGCTCAGAGAGGAGAACAGTTCCCGTCAACACTCTTCTATCCTTCGTCACCATTTGCTATTGTCACCAGAAGAGCTGTCTATTCCTGACATAAGTATCGCGAGACTGGAAATGAACCAGGATTTTTCTCGTCTAAAGCGAGAAGCTACACCCTTTCACCTTGTTAGTTTAATCGATGATGGTCCAAACAAGGCTGATCTAAAGGAGACCCAATATCTCTAATTCTAATATCACAGTGAGCTCATCTAAAACAAAACACAAGGCAAACATGCTCAAATGGATAGATGACATCTCAACGCGCTTGCTACAACGATCAAATCTGGGTGCAACAGTTTTTTAGATTGACAATTTCTGCTAATCTTACTGTGTAGTCTGCAATAACAAGTTACATCTTTTCGAATTCAAGTGATTACCATGCACAAAGATTGGATGGCCTATACAGTGGGGAAAAAAGCTGTCGAGCTATACAGGCAGTGAACTCGAATCTGAGCAGGTAATCCTTATTCATTATTATTAATCAGGTCAAACACGTAACAAACGGCACACAGCACTCGTGACAGTTCCACACCTCGGTTTCAATAGTAGCCTCCATCATCACCTCCATCGTCATCATCCCCACCACCACCACCACCATAGTCCTCGCCATTATCGAAGTACTGTTGAGCATAATCAGTCCCTTCATCGAGTTCTTCATCTTCATCTTCGACCTCTTCTTCATTCTCCTTACTATCCTCTTCCTCATCCTCAGCTTCCTCGTCCCCATCTTGCTTGCCAGATCCTTCTTTCTCTTTGTTTTCCAGTTCCTTGAGTCGCTTCTCCATGTCGGCGACGGTCTCGCCGTCCAGACGAACTCGCTTACCACTCTTCGAGCGGCCCTTCGGGGCTTTTCGTTTGGGTTTGTGGTGAGGGTTGAGCTCCCGGGGCAGGCGCGACCAGTCCAGGTCAAGCGGGGGCTGCTCGTCCCGAGGCTTGTAGCGGTCGCTGTAGCGCTCCATGTCCGTCTCCTTCTTCTCCTCCCGCACCCAGAACCTGGCCACAACATGCTTAATTAACATGAATAGAGATCACTGAATTAACATGAATAGAGTTCACAGAATTAACACGAATAGAGATCACAGAATTAGCACGAATAGAGATCACGGAATTAGCACAAATAGAGATCACAGAATTAGCACAAATAGAGATCACAGAATTAGCACGAATAGAGATCACAGAATTAGCACAAATAGAGATCACAGAATTAGCACAAATAGAGATCACAGAATTAGCACAAATAGAGATCACAGAATTAGCACAAATAGAGATCACAGAATTAGCACGAATAGAGATCACAGAATTAGCACAAATAGAGATCACAGAATTAGCACGAATAGAGATCACAGAATTAGCACAAATAGAGATCACAGAATTAACACAAATAGAGTTCACAGAATTAACACAAATAGAGATCACAGAATTAACACAAATAGAGATCACAGAATTAACACAAATAGAGATCACAGAATTAACACGACTTGAGTTCATGCCAATCGAGGTAACAAGGCAAGCAAGTAATGGTATGAAAGTTAGTTTGAAGGTTCGTTTCCATAGTGAAGATGTTTTCTCAGACGAAAGAAAATACGCCATACACCGTAACAAGAGATATGAATGAAATTTTTGAAGGAGAAGAGATGGGAAGCAATATTCTATATTCTCACTTTGCCACGCACATCGTGGTCCATGATGCAGGCTCAGAGAGAGAGGGATGGGCGTTGAGAAGGAAAGAGGCGGTTAATAATAATAATGAACTGAGCACTAATCGTCTTGATAGCAAGAGGAACCTCAAAAAACTGTTTTCAAGAACAGAAAAAGTTTGCAGAAGAATGCTTCACTTGTCTTTACTACAACCCAACAGAATGGCAGCTAAAGCTGTTTCCATGAGTTGCATTTAATTGTAACAAACTTGAAATCATTTTATCGTCAGTAAATTTGAAGTGACATCAATTACTCTGTGATTACTTGAACCACAACTCATGCATGCAACTTTACTGAGATCATCTGGTTACTCTTTATGGTGCACATGCATTTCTTATTCATTTTTAATTGGTGATGCAAATTTACACATTTCTGATAAAGATGAGAAAGACATAGAAACCACCCAAGCAAGCAATCGACTATTCAACAAATTGCATACTACTGTGCTGATTTTTAAGCTTTTTTTCCATCATACTTTGCACTCAAGAAACAACACAATCACCTAGAATAGAGCTTAAGAACTTTAACCATTCAGGTCTGTAGAAAATACACTGACAGAATTTCTCATTCTACAATACATTTAAAAAACACAAGCATCTAAAATCAAGCAAGAGATCTTCAACATGATAAGTACGCTGAATGTGAGCTGACTTTGAATTTCTCTCTCTACATATAAAAAAACAGCAATCACCTAAAATTGAACAAAAGATTTTTAAGACGCCAAGTATTAAAATGTGAGCTGACTTTGAATTTCTCATTCTACTCTACACTCAAAAACAACCCAACCACCTAAAACCAAGCAAGAGATCTTCAACGTGGCAAGTATGCAGAACGTGCACTGACTTGGAATTCCTCATTCTCTCGAGGTCGAGTTTGAAGAGCGTGAGGCGGTACTCAGACTCTGGCGTGGGCGGGGGCAGAGGGAGAGGCTGGAACTGCAGAGGGGGATACACACAGGACGGGGTGAGCCCGTCCCCTCGGCCCGCCCCAACCTCCTGGCCGGGGTTGTGGGACTGCTGGTGCATCTCTGACCGCTGCACTCCCATGCTCTCCAGCATCTTTGCCCGTGTCTGTCCTCGTCCTCGGCCAGCCATCCTGGGGAAAACAAAGTGTTAGTTGCCATCATTGCTACAATGTATTGTTGTAGGGGAAATTTTGTCCCACTTTACTTGAACATCTTATTAATGTATGTACTTTTATTCACCAACCGCCAGAAAGACTACAAATAGGAAATGTATAAGCCTCAAACATGCAAGGGAATGATATACAGTTAGATGTGGTATGATGAGGCTATGGAGGTATAAAAAAGTTTATTTGATAAGATCAGTTAAATCAAATTTGGAAATATCTTTCTTCTTTCCTTTTTTTTATTGATCCACTATCACAAGAAAGCAGACAAATTTTAGCAATCTCACTCAGTTTCTATGATTAACAGAGAAGCTCTTTTTACACCAATGGAAACTGTGATGGCTCCACTGGTATCAAACTGTGGCCTGGCTTTGCCTGAAAGTGATGCTAAAATTGTGCACAATGAAGACAACATGAAAGACCCGGTATGTGATCAAACAACAAACAACAAACAACAAACGAACTTTCCTAAAAAGACTTGAGAGTGCATTTACCTTTAACATTACAATGACACAAATTTCACTTACTCATCCTATAAGACCAGTAATCATTGTATTTTCAAAAACAATGAATCACAAATCAAGTCAAATTAACACCTCAACTAAAAAAAGGTACAGAGATGGTAACAAAGACCTAAAATATTTTGGGGACATTCCACCTTTTCTCCCCCTTAGTGTTGATCATTAGAGAATGGTGTAGTCAGAGGCTGCTTCATTACATCTGATAAGAGTAACCAACATCAATAATTGTCCTAATAAATCTCCAACCTATCACACAATTGATCACAAAGCTTAGATATTTATTTTTATGTTGTTTTCTTCTGCATTGCCACAGTTCAGACTTAAAACAATTTACTTTTTTTCTCTGCTTGAAAGGAAGACTTGAACTTTTCACAACAAATTTACAGTGAAGGTAAATATTAGCAACAACACAGACAACAAATTTACATCACCTTAATTTTTAATTGTGTGTTATAAGAGTTAGGACTTACTTGTACTGTCAATGGGCTTTAGAAGAAATAGATACTTTAATTAGTTATCTTTCTCTTCTCTTCAGTTACTTTTACAGGAGGGGCTTCTTCTCCTTCTTCCAGAAAATCTTCCTGGAATAATAAAATTATATTAGGATAAAATATGACATGTATCATATCATAATGTATTAAACTGAATTTTTAAAATGTGATATTTTATTCTAAATGTAGATTCTGTTTTCAATGCTCAATAAGTTCAAAGTGAGACACCAAATTTAACTTAACTTTTCATCACACCTTCCTTCAGAATACTGATAGGTTGTCATCGAAGCATTGTAACTTCTTTGACCTTCATTACTAATACTGTTAACAATTAATTGTTACACACTAAGTTTATTCTTGCACCTGCTTGGGCCAAATGTATTCTCTCAAACCAAGCAAAAGTAGTACTGAACACTTTGAAAATGTACCCTTTCCATGTTTTACTACTTTTGATTGTGCATTAGAACAAAATGTTTTTTTTTTAATGATCTCCAAAGCATCATTGAACAGCATAAAATTCTCAGCGTTAGTGTCAAGCCTCACGCTGTTTCATGCATTAACAGCTACTTTTTGAACTCTTTTCATCCTGCATGATTGAGAGCATTTCCCCATTAATACAAACAAAAGATCATTGCTCTCATTCTTCAGGTAAGTGTACCCTATGTTTTTTTTTTCATGGAAACAAAACTCAAGATTTGGAAAACATAATAGGAGACTAACAATCTCAGCAAAACCAGGAAATCATCAAAATCTTGCCAAAATTTTTGAGATACATGAATTTATGATCACTACACAGCTAAATTACTGAGAACATTTGGAAAGAACTGGTATACAGCTGCAAGTGAATGTGCCCCTTTATTTTTATATGACAACTGAACCTTGGTCTTGAAGGAGTTGTGACAGCAAACAAATGAAAAGAGAAATGCGCTATTTTAACAACTCTTAAAGCTTAGGTAATATATATAGAATGGTTAAAAAAAGAATTTTACTTAAACAGTGTACAAAATCTGATTACTTGAAATATCACTGATCAAAACCTACATTCATTCATTATTTCATTGGCAGGATATCTGCTTAGATATAAGAATTATAGATTCATGTTTGATCAACATTTATCTCTCATCATTAGAATCTCTACACATGTATTTATGTGATCTTATAATTATATCTGAAGTGCTAACCCTAAGAAAATTGCAAATCTGTCTGGTTCGTTTTTCTAACATTGTGTGGTGGTATAATTTTACCTAGTACTTCATTCAACTTGTCTTATTCTTTTATTTGCAATACATCTTTTCTTACAGCACTTCATTAGTATTTTTCTGAATTTTTCCTCTATCACATTCCTTGTATAGTTCCACAAAGATATTACTCTTCTCTAAATTAAGAAGTGCATATTAAGTTGAAAGCATGCCATAGCCTTTCTTTTGCTCAAGATGTTTACTGAGGAAATAGTGCAGCATGGAAAGCCCCCCAAAATTGAGATCTCTTGTTTTCCAACACATTCACAATGTATTGGTACATCTGTGTACCACTTGGTAAATTGCTCATTTACATTCCAGTATCAATGGCTACTATTTCCTTGATTTCACTTCCTTTAATTAAATTAAATCATGGAGTAGAGGTCAAAAAGGTATCGCACAATTATATTTTTCCCACTTTTTAGAAAGGATGAGAATGTAATCAAGCCGTAAAGATGGCTTTTCAATTCTGCTTCTTCCCACCTAACCACATTGACCGTAGCAACTCCAGGAATGTTGTGAATGTGTTGAACTAAGGACACTGGAGCTACAGGTCAATTAATAACATCAATTTTAAATACAGTAATACCTTCTTTATTGCACCTTTTGTTATTCCAAGATTGTGTCCGTGCTCTTTTGTTTTCAAGATTGTGCTTTTGTTATTGCTCAGAGAATGGAGTTTCCAGACAGCTCCATATGACCGAGCAAGCAGCACCATTTTGGTCAGCACACAGGTTGTACTACTTTCTATCAGCTTGTAGTTTCTTGCCCACAAAATGAAGGGAAAGAAATCAACACAAGTTCTGGAGGCAAACTTGGAAGCCCCAAATAAGAGGAATGTGACAAGCATATATACAAAATTGAAAGTGCAGAAAAACCATCAGGAAAGCATGAATGGTATGGAGATATCTAGAGTTATGGGGATCCCTGTATCAACAGTAAGATTTATTATCAAAATTGAAACTAAAATTAAGCAGAGTGAGTGCAAACCATTTTTCTGTCTCTGCTACTCAAGCAAAGAAGAGACCCATACATGAAATGATGTCACTGATAGAACCTATGCTATTTCAATGGATATGTGATCAAAGAGCATGTAGCTTGCCACTTAGTGAAGATTTAATTCAGACTAAAGCCTTGTCTTTGTGTGTATACCTGAAATCAAGAGCAAATTTGATTCTATTCCTAATTTTGCAGCCAGTCAAGGATGGTTTGCTGGTGATAAACAAAGGTTCAACTTGAAAAATGCTGTAATACACG
This sequence comes from Platorchestia sp. MABIK, assembly GCA_014220935.1. NCBI lineage: Eukaryota > Metazoa > Arthropoda > Malacostraca > Amphipoda > Talitridae > Platorchestia > Platorchestia sp. MABIK. Next base: position 11,567 of record JACJUY010005983.1, on the reverse strand, counting down.
TAGAGGCTGCTAATTCAGATTCTAGCTCTGTGGCGCTATTTGTTGAAAAATTTAAGCACATAATTACACAAGGGGGATACTTACCATCAGGTATTTACTGTTGATGAGATGGGTTTGTATTGGAAAAAACTATCTTCCCGAACATTTACAACAGCAGCAGAGGAAAATGCACCAGGATTCAAAGTGGGCAAAGATTGATTGACCCTACTTTGAGGTGGGTATGCATCTGGCAGTGTGCCAGATGCATAAGCCACTACTCCTGTACAAATCGAAGAACCCCAGAGCTTTAAAAAAATGTAGCAAAAGATTTGTTGCTTGCTATCTGGAGAAGTAATCTTAAGGCATGGGTAACAAGAAAAGAGTTCATAGAGTGGATCAGAGACCATTTTGTTTCATTTACTGAATAATTTACAAAGCAGGAAAACCTAGATAATAAAGCTTTGTTACTTTCGGATAATGCTCCAGGTCATCCGCCGGAGGAACTGAACGATATGTTTCCACACATAAAGGTTACATTCCTGCTCCGAATACTACTTCTGTATTACAACCTATGGACCAGGGCATCATCAGAGCTTTTGAGGCTTATTACTTATGAGACACTATGAAAGGACTTGTAGATGAGACTGATAGAAGTATAGGAGATATCAAATGCTACTGGAAATGTTTCAATATTAAGACAGCTATAGAAATCATCAAAAATGATTGGAATAATGTCTTTGACAACATTGAATTCTTTATGGAAGAAATTGTGGCCAAAGTGTGTGAAAAAACAGAAGATTCAAACAATTCAGAGCCTATCAAAGCCATTAAGGAGCTTGCAACAGAAGCTGGTTCTGCAGTTCTAACATCAGATCATGTTAATGAATTGCTAAGCAGTCACAAACAGGAACATTTAGTTGATGAATTAGTAGCTATACACAATGATAACAGTGAAGGCAATGTTACAGAAATTCTTGCTGAAGATTTACCTAACAAAGTAGTTGCAGCAAATGAAAGAAAGAAGAATTTAGCAGAATTTTTTAAATTGGCTGAAAAACTCAAGAGACAAGCATCATCATTAGAAGTGGATGCAATGAAACTTCGCTCATTCTACAAATCAATAGACGCATTGATGAGTTACTGTAAGGATGAATAAATTATTTGTAGTGGCTATTATACTTCATTAGTTTTAATTAAAATTTCAATGTTTACAGTAGGGATAGAATAAAAACATTATTTTCATTGAGATATTAAATATGTTAATTCTTGTTAGTTTGTCATATTTTGATTTAACTGCAAAATGTTAAACAAGTTTTACTCCTCCAGTATCAAAATGATTGCTTCATAAGAACTAATTTAGAGACCCTACTTCAGAACCATACATAAATAGCTTAGTTACCCGCAAATAACCACTTTCTCTGAATGTTTTTGTTATTGCGCTGCTTCAGTCTTTGCTCTAAGTTTCTGGAACCCAACACAGCAATAACGGAGGTATCACTGTACTTAATATATCATTGCCTTATGCTTCACCAATTGAAAATTACAGAGCACATTATGCAGAAAGCTTAAATAAAAATGAATGTCATGCTGAAAAGAGACTTTGAAATATCTGATAGAACTATTGCTATTATCAACAGTCAGTTTAAGACTTCATAGCCACATCAAATGTGATCTCCAGAGAATAGTTCATAAAAGAAGACCAGGCGTATTGAAGAGGTCAAGTTAGAAACAAAAAATGGAGGAAAAATAGTGAAGAAGGCACAAGTATTGAAAGTAGCAAAGTATGCAAGAAAGATAGAAGTTCTAAAGGCTTATCTATGGCTGCAATAACCAGACAGTATTCTCCCAGGGGTGCCGGTACCCATAGCCCATGATAGACAAACCAATCTCACCAAAACCTGCTGCCTATCCTATGTCCCCTAAGATTTCCAAAAGAAATGGTTGACGAACCATTCATTTTCAACAGAGCCATGATTGAAAGGCAAGATAATACAAAATGAAACTAAGCAATTAATAGTCCTAATTCTATTTTTAATGAAACTCTAGCATTCAATTATGTTCTAACTGTATAATTAAGATGCATTTTTATTTTCATGTATAAAAAATATGAAATCACCAACCTACTTCCTACATAAGAAAAGCATTAGAAACTAAACTATTCATCAGTGAATACTATCTACACATGAGACAATTAGCAGCCTACAGTCAACAGTGCCACATAATTTAGGTATAACGAAGTTTCATACCTTGTTGTAGATGACTTTGAGAACTAATGAACAGCTAGGGCAAGTGGCAACTTCTTCCCCCAAGGACAGCTCTTCTTTGGTGATTTCAAATCTGTCTCCACAAGGACATGGGTAGTAATAGGTTTCTGTAGCCTCATCAAAGTCAAAATCCTCTATTTCAATTTCATCATGATAAATTACAGACATTTCTTGAGATTATGGTAGTTCTGTAAGATGATTATACGCCATCAAATATAGTTCAAACCAATAATTGAATTACTTTATACATGGAAAATGAGAAAAATTTTTGTGAAAGCGTCAACGTTCAAAGCATTCATGGTAAAATTTCAATACTGCATTCTATGTAAAACAGGCAGGCAGCCTACTGATTTATCTAGAAAAAGTACTTGCATCAGTTGTACAGTGAGATCAACTGGTTTCAGCAAACAGAAATCTCCTAAATCCTTAAAAGATTTGACTCGACTCAGTAGAAATCATTAGAATTACATTTTGAATGGTCTTGCAGAATTGTTCAGCGATTTGAGTTGAAAAAATTTCACAATACTACAGAAAGTTGAATTTTAAAATCCCAAGAATTGTTAGCACACACAATCACACATTGACACGTTTACTGCGTTTTTATGGCTGTTAATGGTTGTTTTGGTTAGGTTGTAAGAAGCAGAATAGGAACTTTGATTTTTCAGCTTGAATAAATTTCAATTCTTCCTAATGAGTATGAAAAATAGAACTGCAAGATGGTATTTCACTTTGTATAAGAATTATTTCTTTAAAAATGTCACGGAACAGATATCTCGCGCACTTATACTGGGACGTAACTGGGCAATTTACCTGTTGGTACATTTGTGGCCCAATACGCAGGGAACGTTTAAATAATTTCTCATACTTTTCTTTATTCATTTAAGTCTTAAATGTTAAAATTATCAAGTATTCTTATGAAGTTTAATTCTTATGAAGTTTAATTTTTAATGTAGCTCGACACGTAACAAATGAATGAACAAAAAAAAAATTTTCATTATGAAAGGTTATTAAATTTTGGTAGCTATGTCTCTAAGATGGTAATATTTTTGTTTCCCATTTTCTAAACAATGTCTTACTAAATAATAACACCAATATCTAGGATAAGTTAACATGATAACCATATTTACAAGCACACACATACTGAACTGTCTACAGCATATCTAAGATTAGAAAAATCAGTTTTAATGTCAAAGGATCTGAAGTGTGGTCAAATGTTTTGTCATTTTCTCATCACCTCTCAATATCAACATCTTTTCAAAATGATTCATTGGCATTATTTAATGGATTTAGTAAGTACAGTTGAATTATTTTATGAAAATCTAAATCCTATTTTGATGTTGAAAGTTTGAAAAACTGTTCAAAAAATGTTGGATATCACTAAACCTCACAGCAGCAAATTGAATACAATAACTGTTTTTATCTGAATGTTTGTAACTAATAAAATGATAGCACACCTTTGATAAACCTTTGATAACAAAATTCCAGAAAATAATAACTATAAGAACTAATTGAAATATCAAGCTAACCATTCCAGTATTACAATTACAACTTTATGTATCATTCCTATTTGTAATACAATTTATTTTAAATGCAAGATAAGCATTTGCCAATTGTTTGTCAAACATTTCTAGATTAACATGTTTTTGACTTAAGTCAATTTTAAATAAAATTCAGTAAATGAGTTTTTGACAAGCCTATGCTATTGCAGACAGATCTATTTGAGTCGGTACAAAACATTGAGAAGTTACACGTTTAACTCAAGCTGATGGAGTTATACTTTTTTGTCATGGAGCCTTGGCATTAAAAGTCATGACTTTTCAGTTTATTTGCATGTCAACAAATAGAAAATGAGATATATTCTTCACTGGTCCCAAGCAAAAGCTATCTTATAAAGTTTGGCAAAATGAATCTTTATTTGGTTCAAGGCTCAGTACTAGATTGCAATAATTATTTTACCGATCTGAAGATTGTGACTGTATAGAAAAATTACTTTCAGAGAAAAATTGTGAAACTTTTCATTATTGAACATGGAATATTGAGCCACTGTACCATATGAGCAAAAAATATAAGTATTTACATATGGGGTCATTACCTTTAGCTGAACCCTCTATAGACCAACATACTTTTTGAAGGACATTAAAAAATCACTCACATTGTACTTATATTCTAAACACCACTGAAAAGTTCATATTTTGCGGGTTTCATGAATTGCTTTTGAAATAAATTACTGTAACGTTTTGTTCAAGAGCTGAAAATTTTGTCTGATAAAGTTAAATCAACTATTTCAGTAATGTTTGATTCATTTAAACCAAGAACAGTTAGTGCTCCTGCTATCTAGCCTATACAATATAATCAAGATTTATAGGGGAATTAATGATATAAGTAAAAATTTTCTCTGGTATAGATAATATTACTATCACATACGTTTTTCATGTTAGGTAAAGAAGTCAAAATTCCAATTCTTGGAGATCTTAATTAAAAATAGGATGACTAATGACGCAACGCTTAGACTCATTTTGTACTAATTAGATGATAGAATCGATAAAAGTGAACGTTTCGACCAACTAGCAGTGGTCATTCTCAACACTGTAAAAGTTAAGATTACAAATCAGTCATCGTTCAGAAAATCCAAAGGTAAAAACAAACATGAAATTAAAAAACACTTGCTACCAAACAAAATTAGGAATAAGGAATTTAGCTCTGTTGTATACAAGCATAGTTGTGCACGATGTGGTGCATCTGAATACGTTGGATCTACATCCCATGGCCTGCGTATTCGTGTGGCTGAGCATGCTGGACGAAGTCACCGTACTAACAACCTTTTATCAGCACCTCCTCACTCTGCAATACGCACACATGCAGAAAAATGCGACCTGCCTGTTAGACTATCTGATTTCGAAGTATTAGGCCAAGGAAGTAACCCAATAGAACTCAGAATATTAGAATCTCTTTTCATTTATAGACTAAAGCCAAAGCTGAATGATATGCAGACTGCCTATCCCCTACAAATAGTAAATTCCTAATTTTGTTTGGTAGCAAATGTTTTTTAATTTCATGTTTGTTTTTACCTTTGGATTTTCTGAATGACGACTGATTTGTAATCTTAACTTTTACAGTGTTGAGAATGACCACTGCTAGTTGGTCGAAATGTTCACTTTTATCACTTTTATCGATTTTATCATCTAATTAGTACAAAATGAGTCTAAACGTTGCGTCATTAGTCTTCCTATTTTAAATCATGTTAGTTACTATCAGTACACATTTAGCTCAACTTCAACAAGCTCCAATAAAATATACATAAGTAATAAAAAGTTTCAGATGAAAGCCACTTAGACAATTGAGATTTATTCATCCGTAAAAATAGACAATACATAAAATACTAGGCTACTTTCAAAGACAAGCAAATACACTGGCTTTCCTACTTACAAACTTTCAGAGAATCAACATAAGCTGACTGATGTTATAAGGTTACAAGTACATTAAAAGTAAATGGCATTTATGGTTCTAATTATTGTTTTCATTAACTATCCTTACTATTTGAATATTTAATATTATATTTTCTGTCTAATATTTTTTGTTTACCATATACAGTCGTACCTCGGTACTTGACCGCCTCTATACTCAACCAAAAAATTTGAGTAGAAAATGCATTGGACCTTGAACAGATTTTCGGTACTCGACTAGCTGAGTCAACCCTAGCGTGCTCCTTGGCCCTTCTCGGCCAGCGGGTAAGCATCAGTTTGACTCGAACCTCCAGCAGAGTAAGACGTACGCAGTTTGTTCGAATATTTCTTCCCAGATTTAAATTTTTTGTATTACTCTAGCCCTTAGGTTTCTAGGTTTTGGTGTTCAAACAAATGGGTGCTTGACCACCATCTCAGAACGGATTATGGTTGAGTACCGAGGTACAACTGTACATAGATTTAAGGGGTTGTAATATCCTTAATTGCTAAATATAGACCTGAGTCGCCAGACATTACCATGTAACAACTTACAAATAGCTGCTCACAATCATTTGTATTTGTTGGGAACAAAGTGTATTGACTATCCTAATTTAAATTCCAAAATTAATTAACAAATCCTTCATATACTAGACTATATGGTACATGACCTAAATATTGATAACTTAGGGTCAATATTGATTTTAGGCCTTTCACGGAAATTAAACATTCTGTTCCGAACAATCACTAAAGGAACACATTTAAAAAGGTTTT
>JACJUY010005982.1:32776-47581 GCA_014220935.1 Platorchestia sp. MABIK | reverse complement strand
TTTACTTAGAGGCTCCTCTACTACTTGCGGTTTTTCTGATTACCAAGAGCGATAACCTAAGAAAAAAAAGTGCAAGTTTCATATAAATTGGTATCATTAGCTTTTGTCATTTACCTGGCATTTGAATCTATTGGGTTATGAGATGCTATACAGACACCGTTAAAAGATGCAACATGCATTAAGTTAAAGTATGAGTAAATTTCTCCATTTTTTTAGTAATGTAATATCACTATCGCTAAAAACATTGTTTAATCATCAAATCGAGAGTGATATCATAAGAACTTAAAGTTGTGTTCACCCACCATGGAGCTTAGCATTCTTCCGCTGCTGTGAAGCGAGGGACGCGCGCACGCGACGCAGCTCAGGGCGGCATCCATCCCGGATGATCCCTCCCAGCACGCGGGCCTCGCCAGTGTCGTCTCCTGCTGGTTGTTGAGTTGGTCTGGATACCACGAGTAGCACGTGCTGGTGGTGGTCCTCGTTATGTAGAGATCTCTTGAGTGCTATCATTTCCTTAATTACATGAGCAATTAGCAAATAATTGTTAGTAATCAGTACCCTCTAGTATTCAGTTTTTTCTCCATTTTTTAACACTTGATGCTTCCTTAAAATCAAATTTTTCGCACGTAAAGTACACTGAAAACATAAAACTTCGTGTTCATGAATATGCAATTTAGCAAATATAAACTGAATGTAAATGAAGTGACTAAATCATTTGTTTAAAATTAAAAATTGCAAACCAAATTTCAGTTTTAATCATAAAGAATTTATATCATTACATCAAGAGTAAAGCTTACTAAAATTTTCATTTGTCATGATATTCCATTAAATAATATTTCGTTGAGATAAAGCAAGTTTAACTACGAAGGTTATAGCAAAGAAGACCTTTAAAATCATTTTAATGAAACCTTTCAAGCCTCAGCTCATCATCAGTCATATCAGTAAACGTGGTAAAGGGAACACGTAAAATTTAAAACACGATAAAGCAAGTTTTTATAGTTATTGGTAAACAGGAGAACTCAGAATTATCATAAGCAAGGTGATTATTGATTGACAATTTATTAAAAAAGAATAAATTGGAGTGAAACGACCACAGCTAACCTCTCTTTTCAAGCTACGTCATATTACAATTCGATTCAATTTTGTTAGAACTTGTTTGAACAAAGAAAATTGTTTTTGGAGCACGGATATTGAAGACGTGGAAAATATTAAAAGTCAAATTTTTTGGTCGTCATGATGCAAAGATTAGATACAAGGCGGGTGAGATTTCCATCCTAAATAACACAATAACATCAAAACATGATGGCTGGTGTACATGTATTTGGTTCAGTTAAGACGGTAATTTCGCTGCGATAAGAGGACAATAAAATTTGAAAACCTAATCAAGATACAGAAAATGTAAAAACAATAAGATAGAGATCTAAACAAAATCATGGGGAATCAGTTAATTTATCTCTTAACAAGTTCCTGACAAGATACATGTATGATTGTTCTGTTTCACTTGTGTTCTGGTTTAAAACACTAAGTTTCTTTACTTCCCAGTCATTCGATGAATCTTGATTTGAATCGAGCGGAAAACCCATTACTAAGGCTGTAAACTCGAAAGAAAATCGACTTCAAAATACCGTCCAAAATCATGAAATGTACTCCTTGAGAATGAGAGAATGTTCCGGAAGAAACCTGTAAAATTTCCAGTAAACTTTTGAAATGGATGGATTGGAGACATAAAAAAATGTCAATCTAATGTTTTTCAACTTTTAATCCCTTCGTATTGTCTCATCATCTTTTGTACAATTTATCCCTTTGGGTAATTCAATCCATATTCATGTGCAAAAAGAGGCATTTGTATATTCAGTAAATACACTTTATACGTAACATTTAAAATGGAAACCTCATCTCACGTTCATTTTTCAGAGAAATAAGCCTAAACGTTCGAATAATGTTATCGGCGACTGTGTGTGTCCTACTTACCTCAAAAGTAAAGTGCCACGAGCTCAAATATTCACGCCAATTAGCTTGGTCTCTTCCGACTTATGTGAGAGGTATGTACGAGAGACGGAGATTAATACCCACGTGCCGATTCTACAATGCCTAAGCCTACCTGAGCTGTACAAGTACTAGAGCTTCCCGGTGAAAATTTCTTCCCAATTTCATTTGTCAATTTGCAGTACTTCGTCTAGCTAGAGCATCAGTTGGTAAAATGAGGATATAAACAAGTTCTAAGACTAAACCGACAATGTACTTTAATCATACTGCAAAGAAAAAAATAGACGCAAAAAATTACCCTCACATTTACTCCTTTTCAAGCGTGTTTTCATCATTGATGTGTAAGTGTTACGGAAAACGAGTATAGTCTAAGAAATATTCGAGTAACCTATAGATGTCTCGTTACGTATCGCAAATTGCGTTGCATGCCTTCAAGTTTTAGTAGCTTGCTGCTTGTTTTCATCATAGAAATGCAAAATGGTAATGCACAAGTTTTTTTGCTATATGAATTTTCTTATGGAAAGTGAATGCATTAAAACAAATTATTTACAAGGAATCAAAATATTCCATACCTGTTAGATAAAAGACGAATTGACAATCATTAGCTCCAATATTTGTAAGTTTGGTCACCCTTTTCAATAAAGTAACTCGTTAGTAGTAGGGCCTCTTTCAGCCTTATCTTGATTGAATATAGCGTGTGTTAATATTGAACGAAGTTATGATAGTCTTTTGAACTCTCAACTGCTTTCGAAGTAATTTCGCTCCCGGTGATGTAGTTTTGATTATTAAAATATTTGAACTTTAAAAGGAAGCAAAAAGGCTAACATTTTATGTTTAAGAATTATATCAGGTGAGCAACACTTGCATTGAAGTTGCTTGTCAACCTGAGAACTGAAATGAATCAGCAGTGCAGTGTCAGAGCGCATAATGGGATACGCTCGTCAAATACACAACTTAGGTGTACCATCCGCGGCTTTGCGTTGCTGCATAGACAAAAACTATTTAATGGGTCTTCACAAGAGAGAAGCTATCTTTTATTGGAATTAAGAATTCTTCCAACAAAAACTCAGAAATTGTTAATATAGAACACATGCTCAGAAAGTCGAAAGTTTATCGAGTAGTTATTTGTTACCAATGTGCCACTGATTATCACGCACGGTTAGGATCGATGAGTGGGTCTACGACAGCTGTACAAAACTGAATTCTACTGAATTCCAATTCTCGGCCCGTGACCATGCCATAGATCAAGAGAACCAGTTCGACGCGCTTGTCACAGTGCGTCTATAAAGACGTTTGAAGCATTTCAAGGAAGGACGGTAGCGTTTCACCGGACAGTTTTAAATTATCTTTGCGCAAACTTTGTTTAACATTATATTTTCATCGGTCTCTTAGAAAATAGCTTCGCCATGATCTCTTCGTTATAAAGGCGAAGTAAGTTCTTTCAATACTTATTAGATTCATTGCACAATTTCGGTTTAGAATACCAGACGCTTGTGATCACCTCGTGTGAATAATACGTCTTGTACTAAAAACAAGTGCAAAGCGTTATCTCAATAATATCTAAATTTTTGTATAAAGGGAATAAATTTCCTATGAAATGATGGAAATGATATTATAAGAAAGTCAGTATCAAAAACTGTCTCAAAATTTATTTTTTTTCTACGTGTAGAACGTCGCTTATTAATGGTTATATTTTTGGTTAAATTAAGATTGATGAGTGATGGTTCAATTTTAGAATTGAATTTTACGGCTGGCCACACTGCGCTTAAATTACTTACAGCAATGCATTATTATGATATTCTATAAACGTTCATTGCATCGCCTGCACATAGCAGGCAGCAAACTCCTAAAGGTTCTGAAACATGGAAACTGTGTCATTACAGTTCTCAAAATAAAATGCACGCGATTCTCTTCATTTTTCTACAATCTTGTGTTTGCAATCAATGAATTCATTTTAAATTAACCAATTTTAGAAAATATATCTGGCATTGAACAAATCGAGTGTGCTGGCATTGAGCCATTTGCGCTCAGAAGTTAGTTTTACGTATTTTTCTCGGAACTCGTACAAATGGCAGTGATTTGGTCCAAAGAAAAAGCTGATGAGGGCTTTGACGCAACGGCTTTCATATATTGACGACACAAGGAGTCAATGGGCTAGCGAACACAAAAAGCCTGACTAACGCAGTTCGTGATGGTGGTCACCATAACTCCGGGCCTCGCTAACGCCTCAATGTGTGGCTGAGAAGTGCAAACGCTTTCCTGTCGCCGAATGAACTGGACTAATGGACACGTCACATATTTGACGGAATGACTTCGTCGGGCCCGGTCACTGGCAATAATTGGGGACTAAGCATAGAGGATGCTTGGGATCAATTCCAAAGTTCTCCATTTCATTAACTTCATTTTTAGTTGGAAAATAAAATTTCTATTAAAATGTTTTCGGAAGGATTTTTAAAAATTCCTTTAAGGGAGTGCAGATCGAGACTATACATCAGTAATATTTTCCGTTCCAAATGATGCAGTTAGGGGAGAGTCCGAAAGAACATGAGTATATATTGATTTGTTGTTGCTTCTTTTGCTATTTCAAAAGTAAATCTTGCGAGAGAGGAACCAGCATGACTTTCACATCCATCCTCTGCTTGGGATCCACTGAATGACGTCACCAACAGCACTCAGCGGAAGAAAACTGATCTTAACCAGCAACACAAATCCTGATTGTCTTTGAGGCAGAACATTAAGAAATGTTAAATTAAGATTACAGATTTTGTCTCTCAACGATAAACGAACAATTTTGAATTTTTATCCAGAAGAATTCTCACGTTCTCACCCACAATAAAGAAAACCTACGAAATTTATAGATGTGAGAAGAGTACAGTAAACTCCATTCCTTGATAGAACGTGTAGCCAACTGACCAGTGTAAACAAACAAGCTAAGAAGCATTCGCACAGTGAATTCGTCAAGGATTGTTATTTAAATTCTCCATGCTTTATGGCTGCCGCGATTCTACGCAACGTGAATGTGTTGCATGGGAATTCAGCTGGACGATTGTGTGGGCACTCTAGATGCATTCGGTTTCGTACGCATTAACAACTGATATTTTCGAATTATTTTTGTTGCCTACAATATTATTTTCAATTTATTTTCCGCTAATCTTAATTTTATATGCAGAGATAGTTACTTTTTGGAGTACGAAATTAAACAGAGAAATGTAACCCTAATTATGAATTCAGTAATTAGATGTCTTCGTTTTGATGAGGTGAGAAGTGAGGTTTTGAAGCCAGGACCTCAAATGTGAAGCGATCGACTCGGTACCATAATACACCTCCGTGCAGTACTGCTGCTACATAGATCATGCAGTGCGGCTTCAATATAGTATGGTCTATCCGAGTCTTTGCGCCATGCAAACGTCATGTCCGCTTTTGTAGTAGCTTTGTTGCGTCGTGGGAGAAGGAGGTGCCACTTCAGTCCAGTTCCGTAAGTGATTTCGACTGAACAGCATCAAACTACAGGGGGGCAACTGGCCTTGTCAACGGTGGTTTGAAGCAATCCACACTTCAAAAGTGAGTTTGTAGCTTTTACTGTTTTGAATTTTAATCATTACGATTGATTCGCTACAACCAAAATTTTTGTTGCATTGTATAATTCTCTGAACTGACTTTAAAAGTATGACTTGAGCTGTGAAATGCAGAAAAACACTGGGAACCCGACATTAATACGGAAGATGAAGTATAGAGACCGAGGTGATTTACGGAATCCGACGGAATAGGTAAACCACATCCGGTTAAGCCTAAGTTGGAGTAGGACGTTCGAGAATGGCGATCAATCGAGGTAATCAAATTATATTGGTAGATAAGACGAGTGCGTATGATTGAAAAATGTTTCTAAAGAATACCAGAGCAAGGGCCAAAGTTAAATTGAAAGAAGCCTGAAGTTCTCAACTGCCGCTAATTTTTGGCATGGCTTCATTGATGGCTTTGTCTCGTATACTTTGCCTCCTTTACAGAGTTGGTTTGAGGAAAACCACGCTGCTACATCTCTGATGTAGCAGAGATGATTCAGTGCTAACTATTGTCCTCTACTGCAGAAGGTGCACTGAGATGTTCATCTGACTGAAAAAAGGTTTTAGGCTGTGAACTTTTTTATTGATTTAGTGGACGTTCTAAGACATCATCAACGACCTTTTCGATAATGGAGGGGAAAATACAGCACACCGTAATGCTCATAATTGAAATGACTAAACTACTATCCTATCTTTACAATTTAAGGTTTGGCTTCTCAATTACCGTATTATTAAAATTCTGCGTACCTGATCACATGTACCAGGATTATTGACATCAAACTGTAGACATAAACCTCATCATGGTATATATTATCGATAGACTCAAATAGTAAAGAAGGAGGGATAAATACTTAGCAGTACCTCTCCATCGTACTCAGGTACGATGGGCGTAATGAGGTTCGTGGCTGACGTGAGCGGCACCATTGAAGAATTCTAGCAGAAAGAGACAGCGACGCTGCATCACTAGTGATCCTGCTGCCGCGGGCGTTGAGCACTATGGAGCGGTAAATTAAGGCGCTGGGTTGAAAAAGCTAAATTCCTCTCACATGAGAAGATGAAGCAGATGGTTAATTTTTTCGCTTTCAAATCGTGTAATCGTAGTTGACAAAAATCGTGGAATAGTTCCTGAGCCCCGAAATACAGTACTTTTTTTGAGTGGCAACAGTCTATAAAATTTGAAAAGGATTGCACTGCCAACATCCTTTGATGAATATAGTTCAGCATCAATTGAAAGACTTAAATTCTGAAGGCATTAATATTTCGAATAGAAATAAAGCATTGTCAATTTTCCTGAAGCATAGCTTCGTAGAAGGAATCATACTTAATCGCAGCTCATGAAAGCTCTTGCTGTAGTCCAAAGTTCACTCTTAAAATTATCAGGATTATATGTAGGAAACCAAAAATGCTTAAATTTTTTATGGCTTATACTAATACTATTCCAAAAATTATTAAAATTTTTATGATTGGTGGATTCAAACGAAAGAGCTATTCTTGTACTTCTGTTCATTTTGATTTTGACGTAATCGAGCAGAATCAATATTTACCTGATGTTATCAGTATTCACAATGAGGCACAGGCCTAAAAAATAAAAATATTCAGAATGGAATCGCTTAAGATTCGGGAAAGGGTGCGTGGCACCATGGAGGTTTGTATGTTAAGAGCGGCATTTATCTCTTTCTCTAGTTTCCATTGCCTCGAGCATTGCTTCTTCATATTTATTTTGGCGTGTATCCCACAATCTTTAGAACTTATTCATCAGTGCAGTTTTATTAACTGAATGATATTTTAACTTCAGGCCTCCAAAAAATTTTTAAGTGGCTGAAACTCAAATCAACTGCGGTAGGTAATGAACATACAAATAAAATACGTTGTCAAATATCAACAGAAAATTCAGAGTCAGTTCATATTTTTCTTGGGAAAAAATCTCAATTGTTCTACCGCTGGAAAAGTTTTAAAAATGAATCGATTTCATCAAACATCAACATCAATGGCCAGTCTATCAATGCATCAAACATAATTATTTCCCTATACTTTAATCGACTAGACGTTTCTAACATGACCTGCAAGTTGGTCTATCGAGTTAAAGGTTTTTGGTGCAGAACAATAACAGAAATAATTACATTAGTGAATAGTTCCTCTGGTCTTCAGCCTTGTATGAAGTCGTGAGCTGATTTTGAGCTTGCTCATCAAAATTTAACAAATATAGCTTTACTTTCCAAGATAATGCGCAAGCTATGAAAAATAGATTTTTATTTCAATGGTTGTTTTGTTTTGGCTCAATTCACTCACAAAGTACAATTTTGGCGTATATATTTACATTCCGTCGATGGAACTAGTGATTGCGTCCTGCACGTCCTGTGAGGCTTACGTTAGTGTTTCTTGGATGACACATCAAAACAATTTCCTTGGCAGCAGCGCTCTTCAGGAAAGTCCACATACTCTGACCTTGAAGAGCTCATGAGTATTTGAACTCATGATGAATGCTATACATGCACTTCTCTTCTATACTTCAAGAACCTCGATGTTGAAGTACGAATGAGGCATTATTTGAGTAAATTCTTTACTTCGTTATTATGATGATTTTTAAACCGGAGCTTAGTTGTAAATACCAAAATCTTAGATCAAATCATAGGGATGATCTGCTGGGACTATCGTTAGTTGTGTTTAAATCTAGTGAACGGAAATCAAACATGGTTGATTAAAGATTGCTAATTTTTTTTTAAATTCAGAGTAGATTACAGCTCTGAATGATCAGAGATCAAAACTTACTTCATTTCAAGGGCAATAATAGCACTTTTTTATTTTTCAAGGTCTTTGGAACGGGGTAAATATTTGAGACTGTTCAATCAGGTGTGGCTTTTCAGTGTATCAGTGATTTAGTTCTGTGTTAAATATCGTTATCATTCGTCTGGGTGGGAGGACAGAAAATATCCTAGTCTAACTTTTTCGCCGGCGCATCGATGATTTTAGTCAGCCAGTGCGGAGGCCATACGTGGGCGGGTGACATTATGGATGATGAAAATTTAGACTGGGATGAAAATAATGCTCCTCGAAAGAAAATTTCCTGTGAGTATGTACATATTTTTGCTATTTCATGGCTTGAATTTTCGCATTGGCGCTCGTGGCTTTGTATTAATCGGTTGTATCATTTTCTTTTTATTCTCCCTTCATATTCAATACGATAGAATGGAAGAATATATTTCTTCGTATGTAAACTGCAGAAGTTATTAAAACATGAAAGAATAATGTGTCAGATCCCCATCCTCGAAAACAAGAGATAGTATGTGGTCATAAGGCGGAACATCAAAAGCTACTATCTCAAATATTACAAGCATTACATCATGCAAGCTAACAGCATGTTCCAGGCAGCGTCATAATTTGAAACAATTGGAATGAATATGAGCTCTAACAAACGTCATAAATTCGTGCATTTAACATATTTGATGCTTGGGCATGAACTTTAAGCAATAAATTTTAGAATCAATTTTATAATTTAAAAAATTTATCACCTGAACGACACGTTTCTAGGTGCACCTGAGCGAAAAATTTCTCAAATTTGAATTATGCTACAAACTCGAATTCGAAGGGAAATTCTATTTTTTTTTAAAACGGAAACTTTTTACAAGGGGCTCTTGGTGATATCAAATTTTGCTTCCTCTCCATTTATTCATGATACTCTCACTCAGGCACCGCCAAAGTGCTAAACTGAAACTGTTGTTAAGAATCCAAACGTGTTTCATTTCTTGACATAACTTACAACAACAAATGTAAAACAGTAGGCTCGAAGCTGTATAAATTTTTTGTTTCCTCAATATCCGAAGACACTTATAATATCTTCTTGGGGGAAGCCAACCTCTCGGCCGATGAGTAGGTCTCAAACGAATCTAAGCCTGTTTAACGCTTACCAGTTCTATCGACTTCCCTTTGCCTTCAAATGAAGCTAAAGCCACCTTCGATCTATTTTAGGCAAATTTTGTTTTAAAAAAAATAATTTTATTCTTAAATTGGTTAGAGTTCTATCCGAAGTTGAACAGAAGTCTGTGAAACTGAAAATAAGAATATAATCACAAAGGGAGCTCCTCCTACAGAAAATTATTTATAATTTCTCGCGGGATGTGGGATGAATCGCTCACAACAAGCTTGTAAAAGATAACGAGACAATCGCAGTCTAATTGTATGCATCTACTAAATGGGTCAGTCAATCGAAGGGCTTTACATGTGCACATTACTGTGACACTGAAGTGACCGGCCAGAGAAAAAGACTACTTGGTTATCCTTCATCAAGACAATGGGCCTGCACACACGGCACACGTAGCTCCATGCAAAATTCAAGCTTTCGGTTGGGAAATGCTTTTTGATACACCTCACTCTTCGGATGGATGTTGCTAAAATTTACCTGATTCGCTTTTCTTTTTCAGCCCAGCAGTTATCACAGGGAAAACTCCTAATTTTACTGAGAAAAACTAAAAATACTGAAAGTGTTATTTGACTTGAAACAAAAGTATGATAAACGGATCAGTAATATAATTGATGAATAGACAGATATTGTTGACAACCTTTGAAATTATACGAAAGCTCACAGTTTAACCAATAAAGTGTTCAAATATAACCTAATTCTCTATTGAAACAGCAAGTAAGAGTTATGTCACGTTTGTAAGGTTCTTTCGGTTTAGTACAAAACTTGAATGTCACTGAAAACCACCCAAATTATTTTGTAGCTTGCACAATAAGCGATAACCATGTTAGATGATCGATGGAACGTACGAAGATAATAAAATATTTCCTTACATCGCTGTCCCAAGCTGTATATATGTAAAGCGAGCATCACCGTAGTAATGGCTCAAGCACTCTTCGTTTAATAACTTGGTTTACCGTCAAATCATCTTGGCTTGTAACAAGCGGAAGTTGCAGAAGTAGAGATGTACACTTTATTTCTTAAAATTAGCTAGCTATTTATAATTTGTAACTCCTTCTATATCAACACTACTCATAACCCTAATTTATTTGGGAAAGCCTTGCTCTTGGTTGTGAGTAGGTCTCGACAGAGCCAGCAAAAGCTGCGATCAACGATGATTGTGAAGAATCCGCGTCTCTTCACATGTTAACAATTTTCCCAGAAATATCGCCCGAAAATGCCTCCTGGCATATCAGACAATTATCCGATTTTTTCATACAAATTTGGTTCAGAATTCCCGTTCCAACTGCTGAAATCGTTGCTTACCATTCTATGCGATGGAACTTTGTTACATTAAATTGAACAGTTTCCTTGAATAAACAGTAATAGTACGATTTGTTGACAACTCCCAACTGAGGATTCGAATAATTTGGAGTGCTCTTATTTCAGATTCAAGCAACCTAATTGAAAACGAGCAGACACATTTGCGCCACAGTTCAACACAACATCATCTCTAAAAGTGTTTTAAATAATTTTGTAGCTGTCCTCAAATCGTGTGATATCGAAACCTTCAGGTGAAATCAACGAAAAAGTGGCTCCAAGTATGAAAGATAATTACATATTTAAAATAACAGTGAGGAATTATAGATGCTTTCAATAACTGTTCGTCATTACACAGCCAAGAATCTTTTTACAATTAGTGACTCCTGAGATTTTATCCAGAAGAAGCTTATCCGATAATTGTTCCCGTTTTCATCCCGCAGTCTTTCGCTTGATAAGCACACGTTTCATCGAGGTTTTTAACTTTTTATGCAACTCCTGTAGACTCTCGAACTTTGCTTAGAAGCTTGAAATCGCCGATTTCCCGTGCATTGACTCATACTTGCATCACAAATACGTGAGCAACATTTAGCACTCTTTGCACCCTTACCGCAGTCGCTGTACGGGTACTTAGCGAGTGACTAACGAAAATCGAGAGCCTCACTGTGAATATAAACGATTGACGAATATTCGTGTCCCAATGAGAGCCAACATGTTGTATTTGAGGGAAATCTGAAAACTCAAATAAATACTCATGACATTTTATTGACTTCAGTTTCAATACCTATGATCTTAACTTAAACATCGCTGCCCAAATGAACAAATATAGCTGATATAGATTCAATGTGAAAAGACATATTTATTTACACTGTACACTTAAAAACTAAGTTCACAAGAAGGAGTGCCATATGAAAGAAAAAATGCGGAAATGATATAAATGATTTTCCTAAACAAAATTAATGGCCTCTTGATGAAAAATATTGAAATGCAGAGTGATTTCCTCGACATTGATGCATAAATTCTACTCGTAAAACATGGGATTATGACCGTAATCAATTACGACGGCCTCGCTAAATCGCGACTGCAAAATAGCTTGAGGTATTCAACATTTTTAGCTCAATAAAGTTCTAAATATTGGTGACCCAAACGTGACATTCACATTAAATGCTCATTTCAAATTTCTACCAATAACCTTGACTCCCGCAGCGGTCAAAATTGATGAATCAGGGTCATATAAAATTACATTATAGCTATCATAAAATGACTGAGAATACACGATAAAAATATGAAAGAGTCATAGAATAGTCAACATAGAAGTAACTCACACCTTAGCGGTCCAAGGCACGCTTCTATATATATATTGGGTGCACTCAACGAGTCAGATGTAAACAAGGCAAAACGTAGCTCGCACCACTTGCCAAGACCATATTTTCTAGCGCTTTGCCTGTTTAGAGCTACGAATGAGACCTCGCCAACATTAAACAGCTGAATGATCAAGGATATAGAACAAAACATATGCAAAGACGGAGAAGTATGTAATCAATATGTTGGTGCATTATCTCTGACCAAGTTTTATGCCCATTTAGATATTCCGAAAGTGTGTTGAATGGTAAGTTTAAACGTAAATATTAAATGAGTGAATTTAATACTCGAAAAATAATGGAACAGATATCAACGATTGATTTAAGAGCACAATAGAACAACTTTCTCAAGAATCTGTAAAAATCCAATCATTCACCGTTTTCGAGACCGAATCTAAAAGTCGAGTAGGATTTATCTATGGAGGGAGGGGTCATCCCAATAATCGTAGCTGATAAAATTAATTTTATCTTTATTTCTGAATTAGAATTACACTAAGTGTTGAAACATGTCCACCCGGTACGCAAATAAAGATCTGGAACATACTCAGAAGCGAGTCTCGGAGCTATTTTAAAATTTTTACTGATACAAGATGACCACTGAGGTAGACAAACGTTGCCATAATTTGTGGATCTATCACAATTCTGTAGGTAAATAATTTTCCTAGAGACCTACAATCTTTGTAATTCGATGTCTCTATAACGATGCATGTTTGAATTTACTCCATCATTAATACTCATTCGTTTAGGTTGTTAAATTANTCAGTTAAAGTTTGTACCAATGGTTATCGAACACCTAGTGTATTACAAGCGAGAAGTGATGAGAATCACTTACAGAAAAAAGTGCAATCAAAATACATTAAATGTACGTATGGCACGTACGTGTATGAGATGTACGTGACAGAAGTGCTAATTTTATTTCCAACCAGAATGATTTCGTAGTTCTCCACCTCCTAAGGCCGATCATCTGACTACTTGCAAGTGTATGACCAGATCACTCTTTATGATGTATCGGACGCATTAAAATAAGGAAGGTGTATGCTGGTAAACTGCGTGCGACTCATTCACAAGTTTTGCTTCATGCAGTAAACGCACATCTGTCACACGGCCACCAAAGATCTTCTGAGGTTACGCGTTTTCAGAAAAAGGCCACGAATAAACGATTATTTCCGTATGAATAAATGTTCATGAATTCAAAAAGCTAAAAATAAACATTCAAAGGCAGCATTAACGAGCAGAAACGAAATTGATCTAATTCACACTTTGGAATATATATATACTGACTTAAACGAGAGCACAAGCTTGTGAGGAGTAACAGTATACATATTTGAATGGCACAAAAAGTATAGCAAGACTGGAGTACAGAAATTATCTTTTACACTTTTATTATTATCTTTTATCGCCAAACATTATGAATGAGCTGAGAACATTTCACTGATTTTCTTTAAAAAAAAAATTCTCCTAAATTAGTGATAGAGTTAATCACTTAGGTATTCAAGACTTTCAAATGCTTCAGAAAAGAGGCAAAGAGGATTGTACACTATACTGAAACCAGATAACCCGACACTTTGATGAACGGTATTTCTTAACTTACACAGGGAGCAAAGGGAAAAGTTGTTCTTCATAATGAATAAACTAGAACGTAACACAAGCAAAGAGTATGAAGTTTCTGAATTTTTTGTACTAATGTCACACTCGAAAAAACTGACGCATAAAAGCTCTAGAAAACATCTTAACTTAATATCACAGAAGATGGTCAGAAAAAGTTGTCTGATTTAATTCATGCCGTGTATATACTCATGTAAAACGAGCGCGTGGCTTGAGGATTTTATTTATGTCACGACATCGCTCTAGAGCTCCAAAAGAATTCGTATTTGGCATCGACTGCGGATAAGATCTTACAGGAGTTGGAAACTTTTGTTTTTCTTCAACTTGAAGATTCCTGCTTTGAGAATAAGATAAAAGATTAAGAGAATGCAAAAGTAAGTCCGATTGAGCAAGGGGCATGAAGATGTCTGTCCTGGGAGGAGCCATCAACGGAAATGGTGCAGGAACTGCAGGAGGGAGAGGGAAGTTGAAGGGAGTCATTTGGAACTGATACTGGCTTGGTTGGCTGCGCTCGTGAGTTTTTTCGTGCTTCTGCAGGTGATCCTTGCGACCAAATCCTTTACTGCAAATGCGGCATAGATGAGGCTTCTCTCCAGTGTGGGTGCGTTGGTGTCTCGTGAGTTCTTCTTTTCGCACAAATCGTTTGCCACACTTTCGCTTGGTGGAAGAATCAACAATATACTCGCAGCCGTAATTGCGTACGTTAAAATGGCCTCTCATATGAGCATCTAGCTGAGCTTGATTGCTAAATGTGTTATGACATTTGCTGCAGGCTTTATCTTTTGGGCGTTTTTTGCGCGGAAATTCAGTATAGCTCGCACTCTCATTAGATAATTTTGTTTCTAGGAAAGATGGCGAAAACTTTGAAGAATGAGAAACCCTCGCCAGCTGAATGGATGCTCTTTTACTTTGGGGAGCAAGTTCTGAACCATTGTAAGACTTGACTCTTTGATGTAGTGAGTCAGAAATTTTCTCTTCCGAGAAACGTAGATCAGCACTTGATGCCAAACATTTCTTGCGAGTGAATTCTTTCCTTTTCTGAGAACTGGTTTCAAATTTTTCACTCTTATCATTGGGA
>JACJUY010005982.1:16576-27563 GCA_014220935.1 Platorchestia sp. MABIK | reverse complement strand
TTTTGCTAACAATACAATACTAAAAACAATACCATTACATTCAGTTAATGTTCTGCGACCAGTTAACACGTAACCCTTTTGCAGAAATGACTCGATACTCCATGCAGTTAATGAATTGATTGCATTTGGTAACTGTTTCAAAAATATATTTATCGCTCCCGCAGTGGGCGTTTCTGTGATTAGACAAAATGGAAAACATAAATAGACATGAAATAAAGCGCAATTTGAGCTTATGATTCGAAGCAATTCATCTTTCTGTCCGAACGACGAACAAGCTATGAATTTCATTTTGCGTGTAAATTTGTGTTCATGTTTCTAGATGTGCTTGTTACGAGATATTTTTATAAACTACTTTTGACTAAACTTTTCTCGCTACTTGAAAATCATTTACCACGGTGTTTCAGTTTCTTTCGGCTAAGCGGTTTTTTATCTTTTCTTCTCTCGTTTCAACTTATAACGGCAGAATTCAGAAGGATTCTCCAGTAGTATTCAAGTTATTTGTAAGTTGTCAGCCTCTTTTTCTGTATAAAATATTCAAGAGATGATATTTTGACTGTTTCTCTCATTAACATAATTAGCCCCCGACACGGCTATAGTACGCCTCGTATGGTTTGTTTATCAATTAAGGACCTTTATGTAAAAAATTTTTAAAACCCAATGTGTTGTAATACATTTTATGTATTGAATTTATGGAAATAAACTTTTTTTTCTTAAATACCGCTTAGAAAATCGCGACAGCAAATGTTTGGATAACTAGCAAGTACTTCAAAACACAAAATATCGTCGCAGACGCAGTAAACATCTGACTGTAACAGCAGAATACCATCCGAAGGCGTAATACTACTTTACCTCATAAAAGCACGTTTCAATCATCGGTAAAGCGACCACAGTCCCGAGCCACGAGCACACCAGTTCGAGTCCAACACTCAAACACTGGAAGACCCGCCTGTATACATATAGCACTAAACGTAGGAAAAGGTCTCGAGCTCATATTTTGGACGACAATTCGTCATTGCTTTAATGTATTCTACACATATCATCACCAACCCTTTATTGTTCTTGAAATCTTTCTTTTGGAATAGTTAAATTATTTTCATTTTTCGCACAGCGTCACCACACCATACTAGGAAAGTATTTGCTGTCATGAAGTGTAAAACACCAAACTGAACGATAAAAAGTTTAAATCTTTGCCTCTTTTCGACGAAGTTTAGTTCAACAAACTTAATAACTGGAATGGAATCTCAAATGAAGCAAATTGTACGAAATATTTGGTGAACCTACACTGACTGTAAACTTTAAGGAACTCAATTAAAAAAATATTACGTTACACAATTTAATACACCGCCCATTATCTTCATCAAATATGAAGACGTACAGCAAATAAAAACACCCGTTGCTCGAATTACCAAGATTTGTTTTTTCGCGGCTTTATATCAACAGTAGGGGACTCGTACGTGAGCTGTCCTGACGAGCCGTTTTGTGCATCATACGTATGCATTTGATAATCATGAAATGTCATGATTAACAAACAAGGATACTTGCATTCTGTTACAAGCATACTGCTGCTAAAATTCGAAGTATTAGAAGAACACCTAATCAAAAAATTTGAAGTATTGTTGTAGTAAAGCGTGATAAACAGTATGCATGTATCCATGTATGACACACTAACAAACGCACGTGATTCACCTTCAGAGGTACTACCTATGATACTATTCTGTTTCTCCTCAAAACTAAAACTATGCATGACTCAAACTACACAAATTTATTCATCAAGTGGAGAAATACATTCGCGAATTCGGCAAGATAATAAATGAATAATAACTTTGTTTACCAGTATCAGAACCTATTTTACATCGAGAAACACTTGTAATTTAAAAGAAACGTGACGCAGTTTTGGTATGTCAGTAAAATGCAACAAAAATCTAAGCGCCGAACAGCTACTACCGCAAAAGTCGCTACAGTCATCACTTTCACTGGGGGCGAGTTACAGTTTCTTCCCAGCTACCATTTCTCATTTCTCACTACGACAAATTGAAATTCCGTCCTATTATTTTAAGTTCAGAAAACGCCTAAAAAGGTAGAAATTAAAGTGGCAGTAAATGGATTACAGAGAGTCAATCTCGTAGTTTGACACTAAAGTCATGCATCTGTACACATTTTTACTGGTTTTACGCATGGCTGCGTGTACTGATACAAATCCCACGCACGACTTCGTGAACGTGAGATGGTGAACTCTCTTTGGTGTTATTCATGCTCTGTGTGCTCATTTTTGTGGTGTGTGGGTGAAAATAAAAATAAAACATTTGCTGTATTTTCTTTTGAATGACAATACACAGTATATGAATACGTATTGCACTCTAGAATTGTGTGCATTAACATAAGGACTGAATGAAGCACAAACTTGGATGATAAAGTAAAAAACGGGAGAACAAATTTTCTCAAAAATCTTCGAAAATAATTATTAAATTGATTAAGCAATGTCCTGCAATTAATCGAATGATGCAAACATTGCCACTCATCTCGTTATACAACTCTCTCTAACGGAAACTATAGCAAAGTTTGAGAACCAGGCATTAGAAATACGGGAGTATGTGTCTATATACAGATTAAAGAGATCAGAAAACGAAATCGAAAATAATGAGTATATTTTTCTACAAATTTTTGCTTATATTCTTCTGCGTAAAACCCAAAAATTTGTGGTGCATGGGAGGTTATTTCTTCATCTACTCCGAACACTTCAACCTTTCAATTGACAGAGCGTCTACCAACAGAAAACATTGATTGAACTGTTACCTCTAATTCGAATGGTTAATAATATTAGAAATTGATTAATATCAACGATCTAAACAATGACAAGGTTTGAATGCATGTGTACAATGAAATATTTCCTGGCATAGTTGGTGCGAAAATCTGTTAGACGCGTCAGCAATATGGAGGAAAATTTTTTTTAAATATTTAAGAATCCTTGGAATAACGTTCAAAGAGTTAATGTGCGTCTCGGTGACTAAAAGGAAGTAAGAATATTATTTTCTATGCTTGAAACTAATGCATTGAAGTTTCTCCGCTGCTAAATTTTTTCTATTGACTCACGCTTCTGTGCGTGAAAAATGAGGCCCTGAAGATCATTGACTTCAAACTTTAGTACTAGAACAATTATCCGAAAAGAAACGTCTCAAATGCTTGCTATTTTATAAAGATCGCAACAAGTCTGTAGAAAGCCATCGAATTTGTGTGACTTAATAATGGATGCATGCATTTGGTTTTATGATCAAATGCTTGTCACGGCGATGAGTTGCAGCTGTATCATAAATTTTTGAGGTATTTATATATATATATATATATATAAGCTCTAACTTTCTTGAAGCGTCCATAAAATTCATGTTTTCAATAAAAATCTTTTTTTCAGGTATACAAATAGCCGATGTACACCTTGTTTGTTAGAATATTAATGGTTCATAAATTTCTCTGTGAATTAGGTTTGTGTTCCTAAAAGATTTATTAAAATCTTTCGCAATACATTGTCATTTTACGACCGTTATCTGAAAATAACCAAACTCAGTCATTTACACATCTCTATTTTCTAGCTTTTCTTCTCTTTCTGGTCCATTTTTCAGTTCAATTAGGGGATAAGATCTGTGTGCATCTGCGCTGAGGCCCCCAGAGGAGGCCGCGGAGGCGCTTGAGATCTTGTTACGATAAACAGCCCTGCAGGATCTGCCAGCACTCGATCGTGACGCCCTCGTGGTAAACACGCTCGTAAAGCCCTCGTAGCCCCCCGGGTCCTCTTTGCACGGCACTCAAGCGCCGTGGCGCATCCCAAGTGCCGCACACCATTTTGTCCTGTCTATCTCGGCGAGATGCGGCTGTCTTAGAGCCAGCCTTTCGAGAGGAAATCAGTTGGAAAATAAGCTCGCTCAAAATTAGATGTTGCTTATAAAATATAACTGTTCGTGGCGCTTCCATAGTCTCTCATATACTAGTTTTAAAAACTTAAATTTGCGATGTATTTTTTTCGTGCCCTACATATAGTGGCTCTTTTTTCATTCCTCTATACGTGTCATGTGCATTTTAATAGTCACTCCTTATTCATTCCTCTATATACATGTGCCATGTGCATTTGAAGATGCCAATCAAAATAATGCGCTAGCAAACTTAGTATTCAAATTCTGTCTGTAATTTTTTCAAATAGAAAACTTTGCTGCAACATGTTTCAAAGCACCACGTTCCAGCTGACATTCATTGAACCTCTTTATATGAGTGCTTGTTCAGTATATGACCGCAATTCTTTCAGTGTTAGTAATTTCTGGCTTTTCATGCTTCTATTTTCCTATTAAAATATTTTCATCATCATTTTCAATATTTATTTAGTCTCTGTCGACAGCATCCAAAAAACCATACGTATCGTCTGGGAGAAGCAATTTTGTAATCATCTATCAATGAGTTTTCTGCGAAATCAATGAATTTTGCAGCTTCAATATTCCGACTAGAGGTAGCACTATTTTGGAACAGTTCGTCTTCGGTGAATTTTTTTGTTACACATCTCGGGAAAAAAAAACCTAATCACTCGCTATCGTACACAAATGAACAGAGAAACCGGTTCATTTATTTCTAATTCACTTCTTTTGTGAAATAGTGACTAATACGAGTTGCCGAAATGACGCAATATCTCCACTCCGACTGTTTCTAGTGTGTTATTGACCAACTATGGACACAATCACTATTATTAAAGAACCCGCGTCCGTCCCTCCGTCCGTGTGACCCCCTCTTGATTATGGTATCCACAATACGCAATCGGCTTATTTTCAGAATAGAAATTTTCTATGGAGCTTTCTCTGTTGAAATTCATCATGTCGCTTTGATATTTTTAATTCATAATGCAAAAAGAAATGTTTGAAATTCGTTCGACCAGTAACCTGGCTACCACTGGGTATAAAGGCCCTATTACACGGGGCAACACTCTGCCTCGACTACGGCAACTGAAATGAAGCAACTTGTGGGTGCGCTATTAGAAGAGACAACCAGTGTGGCGTTGCAAATTGCAGATGTTGGTTATAGCTCGCAGTGACTGCGGCATGTGACTTCTTCATTTCATCATTAAATGAAAAGTATTAAGAACGTATACACAACTTAGACCCTTTTTTGCGCTTTTGAATGTCCTTGCATTATTTATTGCCTTAATTCTCTTAAAATGGATGAGATTGACGGGTCATACAACTATTAATTAAAAATAATTATTCCGATGTATTATTAACATCTATGAAAATAAACTTGAATTTGTGAGAATCAATAAGAAATGCACTATTAAAAACATCATAATATTGTAATAAATTGTTAACATCTTTTTACAGCTTATATTTGCAAATCGATATAATGATTCATGTTTTTATACCGCAGAGAAATAAACAGAAGAAACAGTAAATTACTTAATTTACACTTTGACTGCGGCAACTAAATATTAAGTTCAACACCAAACTCAAATTTTAAGTCAATTGTGGTAAACTATTTTGATAATACCAAACATGAACTGGATCGTGCCATCATTTAGCTTTGATTAAATATTGATGAAAATTGAGTTTGCGACTACTGGTCGGTCAGCAGCATTATGAAAATTACCTCCGTGTACCACCCGTGGCGCACGTCGCAGTCTGAGTGTTAAGTTCATTCATTTGGTGTATTGATATATTCAGGTTCAAGTCTAAAAAACATGTTAAAATGGTTTGATCATTGAAAGCCGAATAAAATATTGCCTATTTTTCTACTCGTTACTTATGATAGAGAATTAAAATGAATGCACATAAAGTTACCTGACTTCACAGAGTCAATCTTCTTTTTCCTGTCACTTTTGTGGCAGGAAGTAATGTTTTCCTATTTTTTGATGGCTTTGATAGTTTCATTATATTCAGGAACTGTTTAAACTTACAAACCTATGGTCAATTATTTTTAAATTTCTGATCAGTTTATTTCTCATAAAATACTACCTGATAAGCATAGAATTATAATGAAAAAGTGGTAACAATTGAAATGGTGATATTCCGCTATATTTTGTACAGAAATTACGACTAATTATGTGTCTTAAATGAAACTTAATTGCTTAAATAACACTTAATAGCATTCCATATTATAGGACATTTATTAACACTTTGACTGCGACGTGCGCCACCGGTGGTATACGGAGGTAATTTTCATAATGCTGCTGAGTAGTCGCTAACTCAATTTTCCTAAACATTTAATCATAGCTAAATGAAGACACGATCCACTTCGTGTTTGGTATTTTCAAAATAGTTTACAACCATTGACTTAAAATTTGAGTTAGGTGTTGAACTTAATACTTAGTTGCTGCAGTCAAATTATTAAATCCTTCGACTACCTATTGAATGGCGGACCGAGTCTATGTTGGCTCTGTGGGAGGCGGTATCGCAACCATCCTCATTCTACGACGTTCAGTCGAGCACTGCTCCGTCGCTCTGAGCTGCTCGAGGTTTCTGAACTAGCGCGAAAACTAGAACTCGCTCAGCAACTGCAGTCAGTTCCTCCCTGAGGCATCCGTCGCTGCTTCCAGGAGCAATAATTGCCCCGTGTAATAGGGCCTTAAGGCCCAAGATTTTTGAACTTGAGTTATGGTTTCCAAATTTTGATTTTCTTGAAAAGCTTTGAAGAGATAATAGACGACATTTCAGAATAAAATTCCGGCAAAAGAGGCCACCATGGATAGAAATGTGTCCAACCGCAAGAGAGAAGCAGCAAGACTTCGACAGCAAGAAAGACGCTGGAGACTATCACCTGTATGGAAGATAAATATATGACTGCAGATAAACATATATGACTGCAGACGACTATATTTCAATTCAGGAGCTTCCAACAATACACTGATACGTGTATTGTTGGTTAGGTTAGATTAGGTTGTATAGAATATCAACAGTTGAGACTTAAAAATGTATAGGAAAGCCATAGAATAGCATGGGAAATCATGGGAAAGCCATGTTTGAAATCATGGGAGAGCTCAGTTGGTCCGATATCTGCCCCTATCGTTTTTTGACGGGCCGTGTGCACTAGTGCATATAAAGGAGAATGAACGAAGATGAACCTGAATTGTGATAAAATTGGATTTTTATATATGCTCTCTAATTCATCTGTTTCCATGAGGCATTGCGTTAAAAAAATGTACATTTTTCGCTCAGAATCACTACTTTCTAAGAACGTATGAACGCATATGTTCCCTCCAAAATACAGAAATGATCTTGGAAGTCATGGACTTTTACGACAAATATTGGAATACATGTATGATAAGTGAGAACTTAAATTATACGTGCTTTTAAAAATTAAGAAATAAATTATTTACATGCACTTCTTTAACCTGAATAACAATACTACCAAGTCTTT
The DNA here is from genome assembly GCA_014220935.1 of Platorchestia sp. MABIK. Classification (NCBI taxonomy): domain Eukaryota; kingdom Metazoa; phylum Arthropoda; class Malacostraca; order Amphipoda; family Talitridae; genus Platorchestia; species Platorchestia sp. MABIK. The sequence goes on along the minus strand of JACJUY010005982.1, from coordinate 20,183 downwards.
CAAGGAAGTATAAGAGAAACAGTTTAACTGGTTACGTTATTCCAAAATGAATTTCAACTTATTAAACTAAAATTTCCTTCTAACTGCTGCAGTTTAAATAAAACAACTTGGATCATATGACTTCTAGAAATTCACGTACTTCCTTACGCCAACCATTTCAATTCACACCCTTAAACTTTTGCCGCTCTTATTTTAAACGCAAGATAAAAAGAAGAACCAATGTAAAAGAGAACATTCTTCTAATAACAAACGTTTTGGAATCTCTGATTCCATCACCAGTGCTGTGAAACAGAATAAAAAACAATAATGAAAAAATTGCGAAAAAGAACATAATAACAATAATAAGAACATAATTTTATACCTACATTGAACGAAAAATAGCTATGCCTAACCATTAAAAAAATAAAAATTTCTACCAAACATTCGAAGCCATACGTACACATACACCTAAATTCTAGCAATCAAACCAACACACAATAACATCTACCCAAAGTAACAGGACTACACACACACACACACACACATTCGAATACACTCCTATTCACACAGTTGGGGCAATATTTAATTTCATCGCACGTAGGTCATTATTTAACTGAGGTCTATGGGTGAAAATAAACAAGGATTCTAAAATTCTAAGGTCAAATTCCTCTGTGGTTCTACAAAGTGTGGAGAAATTTGAATTTTTGAAAGGGTGGTTTGAACTATGGCAATGATCTCGGATAGCTGACTGGGAGGGAGATGAATATAGACGGCCGGTTCTATGGGAGATACCAGAGTGTTGGCTGTGACGGATAAATTGCTGGAGAGCGGTACTTCCAACATAGGACTGCTGGCAGCAATCACATTTATACAAATTTACACAACCACTTCTCAGGCCTCTTCCAAACGCTCTTTCCTATTAAAAATGAACCTATTTTAAAACTATTTCTAAAAAATTTCTCCCTCCCAGTCAGCTATCCGAGATCACTGCCATAGTTCAAACCACCCTTTCAAAAATTCAAATTTCTCCACACTTTGTAAAACCACAGAGGAATTTGACCTTAGAATTTTAGAATCCTTGTTTATTTTCACCCATAGACCTCAGTTAAAAAATGACCAAAGTGCGATGAAATTAAATATTGCCCCAACTGTGTGAATAGGAGTGTATTCGAATGTGTGTGTGTGTAGTCCTGTTACTTTGGGTAGATGTTATTGTGTGTTGGTTTGATTGCTAAAATTTAGGTGCATGTGTACGTATGGCTTCGAATGTTTGATAGAAATTTTATTTTTTTAATGGTTAGGCATAGCTATTTTTCGTTCAATGTAGGTATAAAATTATGTTCTTATTATTGTTATGTTCTTTTTCGCAATTCGTTCACTATTGTTTTTTATTCTGTTTTACAGCACTGATGATGGAATCAGAGATTCCAAAACGTTTGTAAATAAAAGAATGTTCCCTTTTACATTGGTTCTTCTTTTTATTTGGCGTATTAGATTTCCGAAAAATCGCCCTTTTAATTCTATTATTTTAAACGCTGCTTTACTGTTGGACGTAGGTTCGAAAAGCTAGCAACTAAAGCGGCGCTGCACGTACCCAATTGAAAATTTTGGTTGTATCGCCGGTGGTACAGCGTCGGCAATACGGTCGTTTTTTGGTTGAAATACGCGCGGTTTAGGGATTAAATGTCCACGTTATCGGATACAAAACCGCCGGCGAATCACCCGTGACCCGCCTCACCTACCGGCCGTGTACCACCTCAGAACCAGATTCGAATCACGGCTGGCCGTCCGTTATTCATGGAATAAAAAATCGCCCCCAGCTGCACGCGCCTCGCCTCACGGGGTGTACAATATCGTACTGGAACCTTTGGATCTTACAATACATTCACATTTAATGCATTGTGAATGTATTGACCTGATAAGCTCAGTACAATATTGTACATCCAATGAGATCGATGCGCGTGCAACTGCGGGCGATTGTTATATACAGAAAAATGAGGTGTTATAAAGAGGATAAGGAATACCGCTAAGTCTGTAATTTTTAATGCAAAAAAAAATTAGATATTCTCTGAATAGATAGATACGTGAATATTAAATCACAGCCTCCCATCGCATGAAACAAGAAAAATACTGGAATTTAACAAAATCACCATCAGTTTAAAATACTTCATGTAAGAAACAAATATTCAGAACTTAAAAACGAAGAAAATTCCAAGGAAATTAATCATATTTAATTGGAAAACGTTTCGGAGTCCAGCTCCATCATCAGTTCAAAAATACAATTCATTATGTCTGCAATAAAAGAAGAAACAAAAATGTTGTAGACAATAATTAAAACAGATCATGAGAAACAAAAACAAAAATAAAAACATGTCATAAAAAATAAACGACAAAAATGCTATTTAGTTACTATTTGCAATGGGTATGAACTATCGGTATTATTGAGGGGCGATTTACGTTTAAAAATATGTAACGACTCTAAAATCCTAAGGTCATATGGAGTTGANGAGGAGCTTTCCCCCGAGCAAGCGTCAGTCGAGGAAGTAGTTACCCTCATCGAAAACAAAATACGCGCGGCTGCGGAAACGTCTATCCGCCGCAGTGGAGGAGCTCTGCAAAGACCGCCTGTGCCCTGGTGGTCCGAGGAGTGCCGACTGGCGAAAGCAGAGAGACAACGAGCCGAACGAACATTGAAAAATCGCTACACATTAATTAACAAAATAGCATACAATAGAGCCAAAACCCGTTGCCGCTGGGTTTTTAATCAATGTCGGCAGAACTCATGGAAAACATTCGTATCTACCCTGAACCAGCACACCAACCTTCACCAAATCTGGAAGAAAATCAACAAAATATCAGGCAAATATACCGTCGACCCTTCACCATCCCTATACTTGAATGAAATAGGTTCGCCGCTACTGACATCGCACATGGACGTTGCCAACTTACTCGCCGAGACCTTCTCTCAGGCGTCCAACCTGACTAATATCCCCCCTCAATTTGCAAGACACATGAGAGAGGCCGAAAAACGACTCCTTGATTTCACAACACCCGAAGATCGACCGTATAATGCACCCTTCAACATGAGCGAATACAAATCTGCACTACGGCTTGTAGGCAAGACGGCTCCCAGCACCGACGAGATCACGTACTCCATGATCAGGCACAGCCACCCAAGCCTACAAAACCTTCTCCTACGTCTGTATAATAAAATATACGCAACCTCATATATACCTCATCAATGGCGCACCGCAATAGTCCTCGCCTTCCCTAAGCCCAACAAAGATCCCAAAGATCCGCAATAATATCGACCAATTTCATTAACTTCATGTCTCTGTAAACTGCTAGAGAAAATCGTCAACGAGCGTTTCATGTGGGCCCTGGAATTGAGTGGACATATAACCCCAACGCAGTCAGGTTTTCGGCGCAACAGGAGTACCACGGACGCCCTAGTTCAGCTGGAGAGTCGCCTCCAAAACGCCATCGCCTCACGGATGCACTCCATAGTGATCATGTTTGACATTGAAAAAGCATACGACACAGCTTGGAAATATGGAATCATTCAGAAGCTACATGGGTATGGACTGCGAGGCCTCCTCCCTTTATTCATCAGGGAATTTTTGGCTGA
>JACJUY010005981.1:37581-50577 GCA_014220935.1 Platorchestia sp. MABIK | reverse complement strand
TAGGTTAGGTTAGGTTAGGTTAGGTTAGGTTAGGTTAGGTTAGGTTAGGTTAGGTTAGGTTAAGTTAAGTTAAGTTAAGTTAAGTTAAGTTAAGTTAAGTTAAGTTAAGTTAAGTTAAGTTAAGTTAAGTTCGTTAAGGTGGTCGCCAAGGCAACCTTCAAGTAAATGCAAGCAAGAATTTAAACGAAAGCCGGCAATAGAAATAATCAAACACTCGCACAAACACACAAAGATAAAGAATAAGAGGAAAGATGCCAAGTTTAATAACAGACGAGACGGCGGTGCCCGTAGAGAAGGGGCCCAAGATCGCCCCTGGTGACGGCGCAAACCACGTTAAGGACACGTTGGTGTAGTAGCAGCCACTACGCTCAATAGTAGCTTCAGAAAACACATCGCGAAGACGTTTATACTAGCCATCATGGCAGCAACATTAATACAAAATTAAAGTTAGTACGTAAATCAAGCGTAAGGAATCGGTTCAAAAGTATATTTTTTTGTCCCAGCCCCGCTATCTCCGACCTTACTGCCTGGCCGTGCCGCTGGAGCCGCTATAGTACTGGAGGTAAAGCTCCTCTCGGGTGACTCTGGAGAGGTTGTGAGGAAAATCCTCACAAAACTGCAGAAAATTTTTCTCATTTTCTTAGCTTGTTTTATTTATAAAAATAATTTTCATTAACGTTCAACTAAAGCGTTTCACCGCATGGTCGGTGATAAACCAAAAACTATATCTCTGTTTCTGACAGTATCGGACGAGGCTATGTATCTCTTAGTTGTCAGATCAAAAGTTTCCTTCTTCGGATCTTTTTTAATAAACGGCTTTTCTTTTCTTTGTTTTTTTTTCAAGAACATTTCATGTTTAGGACGCAAAATGAGCTCCTTAAATCAACCAAAAAGTGTAACAATTTCAAACATACAGAAGGAACAAGGTGGATTTTAAATTTCAATTGGAGTGTGCGTTCCGAATGCTGTGGGGTATTTCCAGTCAACATTAGGCCAGCCGAACAGAAATGTAATAGTAAAAGTAACTAGCGACAGCAGCAGCAAATAGTACCTTCTTAATCAGAGGATATACGCATTTACAGGCTCGAGCAAAGAGAAAAATTATTTGAACAACGCGCTAAAACTTCATTAATCAAATGAATTAATCATACATTTTAATGTGCGATGTTTCAAGACCCTGGTTATTTTTTGGCCACGAAAGGGACCAAGATCCATCTGCTACTTAACAAAGAACAGAAATTTTGCCTGATTGCGGTAAATTTCCTTTTGAGAAACGGATGTTTACGGTTAAGTCTATTATACCGCTGTACCGATTTTTTCTGTAATTTCCTAATCTAGCGCTGTACCGCTTTACCCAATTTCGATCCTTTGCCTAGTTCGTGGGAAAATGTGCCACAAACTAAAAATAATTAACTAATCGTGGTTAACAAGTTGACTACGTATTGAGACATTCATGTCTACTACTAAGTAAATTGTTCATTTGTAAACAGGCATAAATGAATAACATTTCAATATATCGCCACCTTTTCAAAATTGATTTTTGCACACGATGTAAAATGTTATCGTGCAATTCATTTATTACACTTTTTAGAAGGGATAAGAATGGATTTGAGTAGTCAGTCAGTTTTTTTTCTGCTACTCACAAGCTAACCGAACCAACCGTAGAAACTGTAAAAACGTAGTCAATGGTCAAATCTCACGCCTAACCATTGCAATTGGCACCCCTTGGTTTTTGAATTGAGTTCAAGCAGTTTAAGGGGTTCTACTACACTAAAATTCACATCATTTACCTACATACATGTACGAGGCTTCTCCTCCCTACGAGAGGGTAGCCGACAGCAGACCACAATCAATCACCCTTAGTCACTAGGAGGCGAGAGAGGCAGCACTGGCCTCACCAGAACTGCCCGGATCAGTAGCAACCCAGCACAACCATCTTCCACAGTCAGGGCCGACAGCCATAGCTGGTTTACCCCCACTGCTTCATTGAGCGCAGCCCCTCCCCCCGTACAACACAGGTCAATTCCATCACGCGCGGGCAGGCGTCCAGTAACAGCGTCAAAAAATTAAATTACCTCCTTATGCACTGCTTACACTCACTTTTGTCCGCAGCCATTCCTCTCACAACGTCCACAGTCAGACCCCTCTCATTCAAAAAACGTTTCACCTCATCCATCCAACTCATCCGTGGCCTACCTCGCACTCTAATACCACTCACTTTCGACGTATCAATCTTTTTTAATAGCTGCTCGACACTCATTCTTCTAAAATGCCCAAGCCAACCCAACACTCTTTCATCCACCCGCCTGCTCATCTTTTTGACAACACCCATCTGCCCCCTACCCAGCTCATTCTTGATCCTATCTCTTCTTGTTACTCCAAATATGCTCCTGAAACACTTAGTCTTCATCTCAAACACATCAGTTTCCTCCTCTCAGCTGCTCTCAAATCCCAAGACTGCTCCATTCAGCAAAACTGGTACGATTAAGCTTTCAAACAGTCCCCTCTTAGAACTCAAACTCAAACTCCTGCTCTCAAAAACTTTCCTAATTGCACCTAATGTCTTGCAGCCTTCACTCACTCGATGCCTCACTTCCACTTCACGCTATCCTTCACAGCCACGTCCGACCCGAGGTACCTAAAATGCTCTACCTCCTTTAACACTTTACCATTCATTCTCACATCCAATGTTCCAAACACTCCACCTGAACATCTCATCACTTTAATTTTCCTCACATTTACCCTCAATTTTCGCCTTTCGCACACTCAACCAAACTCTGCAACCAGTCTCCGCAGTTTCCTCCGAATCAGCCTCAAAGGGACCGTCTAGTCAAAAGTCCGAAATCGGTCGAATTTTTTTTATTGCTTAATTCGGTAGAGCAATGCACAGTTGATAAGCAGTAAAAAATTTGGAAGCATCTGACGCACCTAAGGCGAGTAAATGGAGGAAGAACAAGCGGCAGGAAGGGTCGCATGGCGTGTCAGCGCTCATGTACCATATCATTTCCCCTAGATTTTGCTCACCGACTGCTTATTTCTAATGACAAATGTATTTATCATTCAGCTGTTTAAGAACTTGTACGATTTAGGAACGTCGAATGCCCGGTACCTCCCATGGACCTCCCCTCCTTCCTGTTCTGTAGACATAAATAAGACTGCTGGCCGCGGAGGAGTTCAGTGTGACATGAATGCCGAAGCGGTTACGATATCAAACGACTAGCTGAATCTGCCTGTCAAGCTCAGAGTAGCTGGTACTGCATCTGCTATGTTTAGCTAGAATTGAAGCGCACCTGAGGTGCTCCTGAGAGACGCGTTACCCCTGAGCCTCACGCACGTCTCGCTCGGTACCTGGCCCCTGGTACCACTTGTGGAACCGGTTTCGACAAGGAACCATAAAATACTTCGATAAAAGATAGCAAAAGTCAAGTCAATATTTCAGAATAACATTCACAACGTCAACTGCGCTGATTTTTCGGAGCAATATTGCTTGTAAATGAGAAGACCTGTATTCGAAACTAAATGCATTTTTTTGAGCAATGCAAATGTCAATTTTCAAGTCACTTCTCCGCAGAAACTGGTAATCGTAGAGCAATGACATTAGCATCATTGAATGCGCAAAGAGTTGCTGCATAACGAGTCAGAGGATTTCGTTGGAATTCAGAGTAGTATTTTAGGTACATTAAAAATCTAGGAAAAAAAATGACTCTCTAAATATTTTTTCTAAACTTCATAAAATCTAAAATAGCTAATTGTCTTGTCAAGAGATCCGGTGCAAAAGTTTTTCGATATTTTGATTTTTTGAATTTTGAGAATTTTTTTCCCCAAAACCGACAACTTTTTTCGCTTTTTTGAATGATTTTGCTCATAATTTTCAACATGAACTGAAATTAAAATAAAAATTGCGCGGGATCTGTAGATCTCTTCAACCGCTATTGATTAAAATGTTTGTCATCCATGTACCTTCATAATGGTGGGAGAATAATCACTTCAAAGACCAAAAAGATGAGGTTTCAGGAGAGCCATTTTTCTAAAATTTGTTTTTTCTTTCTTTCCTAGTGTATGAACTGATTCTCTTTTTTAAATAAGCTCCGCTGCCTTTTTAGCTCTATTCAAGTTCTATCGATTGAAATATCAGCAATTCCTGTACCTCCAAAACTGTGGGGGAAGGATCCAAATCAAAATTCAATTAATGCACGCTTCAGAACAGCGTTTTTTAGATTTTTTTCTGCATTACAAACTATTTTTTCAAGTAAACTCTTGCTTTGTAGCTCTTTTTGAGCCCTCTCGATTTATATATTTACTATTCATGTAGATTCAAAACTCCGGGAGGCGATTACATGTTTACACAGCAAGCTAATTAGCTGATGACTCAGCAGCTGGATTCAAAACAAACACTCAGTTACACCTTCATAGTTTATCACTGAGTAATAGAATGTTTCGTTTGAATACGAAAGCATTTCAAGCAGGGCCATGAATGACCTCTCTTGCTATTCCCGTAGAGGAACACTCAAAACTGACTCGTAATCAGGGGGGAAGGTGGAGGTCACCCATTCATTGGCGCGCCCCAAGGTCACGCTAGTGCGCGTCTTCTACCTCGTCTAGGAGACGAACCAAAGGACGTATTTGAGAGCCAATTATATCGTTGGATGCGCAAGAAAATTTAAATTTATAAACTGACAACCTACCATTATCTGAAAGTTGACCCAAACCGTCTCCTTAAGATTAAAATGTAAAAAAGTAAATTCCTGTTTTAAAAATCGGATTTAATTTTAGATTATCTGTATGCATTTTCATTCACCTAGTTGCAATAGAAATACAAAAACTGAAACAAGAAAATTAATCTGGGATTTTTCTTGGGAAAATTTTTTTCGGATAAATGTCACAATAATTTTTTATAATTCGAAATTGAAAAATAACTTTTCGTTACGAGGTTCCTTCAGTCCTTCCGCGTCGAATGAGACCACAATCGCGCTTCTACGTAAAAAATTGTTGAGTGGGAAAAGTTTTGCGGAAGTATTTTCATTTTTTCCTATGTTCGCACAATAACTTTTTTCTATTGCCAAAATCAAACATTTATTTGGATGAAGATGTGTTCAGAGTTCAATTTTACACATCTCTAGTCATTTTCGTTCCTCCAGATGCAATAGAAACGTGAACAGTGAAATTTGAAAAATTCGATAAATTAGGTAAAATACAGGGTAGTAGATCCCCTTAACAGAGTGGTTCAGAGCCTCATGTCTGGTAGAGCTATGAAAACGGTATCCGGCCCAACAGATTGCGAGACGTCTCGGAAAGCAAACGCCAGCTTAACCTCCGGTAGGAGCAATTTTCATTAAGTTGACAGTCGTGATGCTGGACTGGCAGAGTTCTTGGTGATGGCTTTACATTTTACTATTTTAAATTGCTTGTCAATTTAAAATGTGAAATACAGGTAAAAAAACACCTTAGACTGTGAGGAGAATTATTCATGTACAGGGGGGGCCATAAGTAACTGACCCTTTTAATTTGCTAATAAAAAGAAAACTATGAACGCTTTAGAAAGTTAAAACTTGTTTTATTGGAAAGATTAACAATTTTACAGTTTATTAACACTGTTTTGAGTATAAAATCCTTTAAATGGCCGCCTCGGTTGTTTTGACAAATTAGGGCTCTTTTCCTTGTTGCTTCCATAACGCTCCTTAGTGTATCTGGTGAGAGTTGAGCTAGTTCAGAAGAAATGTTGTTTTTAAGTTCGTGTTAATTTGTTAGATTTGTTCCAAAAATTCGTGACTTGAGGGAGCCCCACAAGAAGAAGTCGCATGGGGTCAAATCTGTAGAACGAGGGGGCCACTGGATGTTTCAAAATCGTGAAATTAAATGATTTGGAAAGCAATCTCTTAATGTTATTCTCTTTTTGTGTTCTTCTTCTTGTGTAACTGCGATTTTAGAAGCCCTGATCCTTGTTTGAAAATGGATTCTGTAGTCACGTTGCACTTCTGTTATTTACGTCGTCTTAATGTAGGATTGCAGAGTTCTGATTCTTTATTCTTTGCTGTAGCGAACCATTATGAAAATTTGAGGTTAAGAAATGAAGCAAAATTTCTTCAGTTTATATACTAGCTGAGTATTTAGGATACCAGATAAAAACTATAAAAATTTTATTCTTACAAATAAAATAAGTTTCAACTTTCTAGCGTTTATGGTTTTCTTTTTATTAGCAAATTAAAAGGGTCAGTTACTTCTGGGCCCCCTTGTATAACTCACTGCAGAATTCCGGATCCTTCCCCATAACTGCATAAAAAAAACAATTAACTGACCTCTAGCTTTGATTCGCACCATCAATTTTATTCACGCATCAGCTATTCAGCTGCAAATGGTGTTCGGGGTCGATACAGGCTGCTGGATTAAAAAGTCATCACATAAAATTAATGATCGATTTTCTTTCACCTTTCTTGTACCAAAAATTAAATAGCTTAGGGAAAATATTTCAGTGATATATGTTGTCAGTACCTCGAAATATCAATGAATTTGCCCTAGCATGTATCATTTCCACTCTCACTTTTTCATTTTAAATTCAATAATTATGCATATTCCAAAATATATGCCAACGAGAAAATTTTCTATACCACAAGGAGAGTTCTTGTATTAAATGAAAAACGGTAAAATTTTCGCTAAAACTTAAATAAAGAAGTCATTACATTTGTTACACAGACCATTTGGATCAGGCTTAAAAGAAATCAAAAGCAAATTGATGAACAAGGCTTTGGAACGTCTTAAAAAAATGTTTCTTTATATTCCCTAACTTAAAGAGACAGTCTACCCAAGCAAAAAAGTCCGTAATTTACGGGTGGATTTCTTTGCAATTTTCACAGTAGGTGTGAAATGCTGCAACGATTTTTTTATTTTTGAAGTGTTTTTATGTCTCTGCACCGAAATTTTTTATTTAAATACGAAAAATAGGGTGTTTTTCAAAATTCTATCAACTTCCACAATTTTGAAGATACAGAATCGGAAGTGCGTTTTCATAAAGCATAAATTTCTATATAACCGTACGGAATAGAGAATTTTGATAACTTTATTTTTTGGAATTTTAGAAATTTTTTGAAAAAAATGTGACTTCTTTTAATTTTTTCTTTTTTTCATGTCGTGTGATTTTCCATATAATAATTTTTTTCAAAACTTATATTCTTAATGGATAGAGCATGCTAAGCCCTATCGAATTGTATATATCCCATTCTTGTACCCCTAAATTTGTGGAAGAAGAAACATTTGTAGAAACCAATTAGAAAGTTTCCAGAAAACATGTTTTTCTCAAAAAAAATTTGGATTTCTTCATAACTTTTGAAATAATTTTTTTCTACAAAGAACTCTTGGTCTTTTGTTGCACTTTCAAGCCTTTTCGATTGATATATTTGACATTGCTGCCAGCTTGGGAACTCTGGGAGAAAATCTACATCAAAAGACAATAAGTGTACGTGTTCAAAACATCCATTTTTCTAAACATTTTTTCGTTTTTTGACCATAATACGTTTATTAATCAACTCCGCTGTCTTGTAGTTCTTTTTAAGCAGTGTTGCCAAATAATTTTGGCAGAAAAGTGCCAGATTTGAAACAAAAAGATGCTAAAAAGAGCTAAATTAATTTATTAATATATTACAGCAATCATTCATCATTTTGAGCGGAATTTGACGGCCATTGATAACTTCATAAAGTTCACAGTGAGCACCCTGTCTAGAAAAAGAGTAGGCAAAGCATTTATGCGTTTCTGTGGAAACTAATTGTAGTGAATGACACACATCTCACAAGAATTAATGAGGGAACTTCCTCTTTCAACTTTTTAAACACACCTTTGTTCACACACACACACGCACTCACACTCCTACCATAACACTGGCATTGCTAGTACTTACGGAAATTAGGTTAGTAATGTTAAATTTGCAAGCTTACTTTTCAATGCGTCAACAATGCTATCTCCATCACAATTAGTATTTCAATCGAAATTAAAAAGGTGTGACCCAACTTTTTCAGGCTATCACTAAAATAAATGATCAAAATGTTCAAAATTTTATGCACAGATATATCATGTCTGTAACCAATTTGTCTTTTGATCATGAACATATTTCATCTATGTCATGAACATATTTTATCACAGCAATGCATTTACTTTCATGCATTCTTATCCTTAATACGACTTTGCTACTTTTCACGACATGCTTGCACAGATCTATCAAATGGTCACAAGTGTTGACTGACTTGTTAAAAACTAAATAAAGTGTTGGCTTATCTTCAACATTTGCAGCACCATTAGATTTTGGTTTAAAGAATTGAGTTATTGGATACTATTAAAAGGCACAGATATTACATATTTCATTGTTTCAGCGTGTCTTGTTAGTAAACAATATTTTATACCGATTTCACATCTGCAAAATAAGCAGTTAGCCTTTGAACTATCTCTTGGTACCTCACGTAATAACTTCAAATTGTTTCATTTGCAACTATTCTTATATGAACCTTTCAGTCTGATTTTTTCACGCTTGCACTTATTTTGATGGGTTGTTTTGTATTATTTTAAGAAGAAAGATGCATTCAAACAGTTATAATTTAATTAGAGTGAAATTGAACGTGGGGTTGAATAATCATCAAGTGCACAAAACAGCAGACAAATTTATTCCTCAGCAACACCAACCAGTACCACAACTCTTCAGTACGACACCGTCGACTACGGCTGTGATAATGACCATGGTATAATAATGACACTGGTGACAAAACTGCAGAGAACCGACAACGGACAAACCGTCGTTGAACCGAAATTTCGTTAAAACATCGTCTTAACGCGTCAAAGCTGGCTCTGTCAAAGCTGGCCGGCAATGCAAGTATTTAAACGAACATTCAACGAAACTTTTCGAAGTTAATTCAAACATGTAAATTCGTACATTATACATATTAGCATTTTCAAATTATACAAAATAAAAAATACTAAAAATGTGCTGCATTATTTTTCTTGGAACCAGATTTGGTACCAGATGCCAGATGGGGAAAACTAGGAGCTAAATGGGGTAAAAAGATGCCAGATCTGGTTCCAAAAGAGCTAAATTGGCAATACTGTTTTTAAGCCCTTTTAATTGGTGTGTTCGCCATAGCAGTAGCTATGATACTGCGGCTGTCGTCGAGCTATGAATGAAAGCGTGTGTACACAGAAAAGCTGGATTCTTAAATCGTCAAAAATTATTACTATGCGTTAGAATGTTTCGTTCGAATATGAAAGCACTTTGAGTAGCCCATGAACGAACTCTACTGTCATTGCCGCAAAAAAACACGCCCAATTGACCCCCAAAAATAACGGGTGGGAGGAGTCGCCCTACGTCAAGCTCACGCCACCCCCTCGCTTTCCCCCTTCTGGGGGCCGTACCAATCGGAGTAGACGCGAGCGAGTGGTACCAATGGAAGCGCATGAAAATCCTCTATAAGATCCATTAAAAAACAGAAAATCGACCATTCATCCGACTTCCACCTAGACCTTCCCCTTAATTGAATCACTTTGAAATTGTGTTAGTTGCGCTGAACTGGAAGCATTAGCCATTTTCATGTTTGAATAACCCTTAGTAGGCAAAGGGCTAATAAGAACATAAAATGTTATACCGTTTTAAAGTTTATAGATTTAGATAGTGTGTGAATAGTTTTTCATTTCAGGGGTCACACTTCTCAACTAACAACGTTTTCCTGATGTGTGTAAACCATGAATATAGTTACTGCTGCTGTAACTGTGAGTAAAATGCATGTTTGTTTGCGCTTAGTGTTGGGTAAAGTTACGGTACTAGTTGTACCGTAATAATGTCGTTATTAAGTTGTTAGGAAATACGGCTCATGAGCTGAAAGAAAAAGTCTGTCTTAGTATAAAGAGAGAGATCGGCTTTTTTGCTTGCCTGCTGATGGACTGTGCTTCATTTCAACTCACTTAAGAAAAGAGCACGGGCCATTACTCTAAATAACTAAACCGGTTATTTTTATATGATAATATCTCCACTTAAACCGTTTGTTAAACCAATTTTTGTGGGCGTTGAAGCTGCGATCAGCCAGTCCCCGGATATAAAGCTCAGAGTAGGTCTACCAACGGCCTACCAGTGCTACAAACCCGATCATTCCATCACATAGAAAAAAGTTTGTATGAATACTTCCAATATCCGTTTTCTAATATATCTACTGATGTGCAGTGTGTTCAATATTTGCTAGTTTAGATCAAAATTTTCCGCGGCTCAAATCAGCATGCTACTCGCTACTTTTACTTCGTTTGTTTTCTAAAAAATAATATTTCTTGTGACAGATAATGTAAGATTCCATTGAGTCCCTGCTCACGTTATTATCGACACACACTGCATAATTAGTCCAACGTATGTGCAAGCACGTCTCAATTCAATCGCTTGCATTTACTTCAAGAGTTGAGGATGTATCCAGTTGTTGAACTGACTCATGAGAGATAGAAGTTCTTCTGTGTATCCTAATTGTGCGTTCTATTTTTACTCTCGTTCTATTCGTTTGACCAGGTTACATAATATTGTCCTAAACCAGGATAGGAAATAAGCCAATTTCTTTATAAAAAAAACAGCCCACATCCTTTTCTAGGTTTTTATAGCGTTTTATTTGGTTTTATTGGGTTTCATTATGTTACATTGTTTTTTGTTTTTTTATTGGATTAGGGTATTCTTAATTCAACTCACAAGTAATTTTTTTAATGCATACATTAATTATTCGTATGTGCAGTGGGAACACAGTTTAATTAAGCTACTCCATTCAAATGCAGTAGCCACCAACCGTGCCGTCCAGTGTAACATGATACTGCCGGCTCGGCATATGTGTTAATGTCTACAATATCCTCTTCTTCTGCATTAGCACCAACTACTGTGAAGTCAACTGCACCACCACCCGTAAAACAGAATAGAAATTTTGAGTTCATTTGCACTTCTCAAAAAGACAAAGAAAAATAGATGTTCAATTGGGAAAAAAAGTATCGTTCAAATATTAATTCTAATGTGACTGAAAATATGAAGTTCCACAAATTCTGTTTGGTGGTGCGACCTGGATACATACTGCCAGACCATACGCCAGTCGGCATTGCCTGTGACAATGTTTGGTATAGGTTTGGGGCAAGGAAAGCTTACATGCTCCCTAACACGTTGACTGCGATGGGTTGACTGAAGTTCAATATTGAACTCAAGTTAAAAGTTAAAATTTGTTAGTAATTCTATGAATACCAAACATTAACTGGGTCCATTAAATACATTTAATTTTAAAAAATTGTTACAAATTTTCAAATGACCCATCGATGGGTCGTGTCGCAAGTAACTTGTTGAAATATTCGAACATTTCAGGCCAAATGCTGATCTCTGTCTGAGTAATGCAATTAAGACCTACCATTGCAGGAGAGACTTTCACATGATGGTACAATTGTGTTGTACAACCCGTAGGAAGTAATTGAGGTTCAAGTTAGATTCAATATTTTAAGTTCAAAAATAGAGTTAATAAAAGAAAAACAATATAACCTGCATGATGCCTTACTCACAGGTTTGTGCGTTCATATGCGACTAAATTGAAGAAAAAACACTGGACTGTTTTTTTTAGGTGTGTTTTTGTTTATTTTTGGGTGTGTTTTTAATGCTAACCTTGTCCTATACAGAGAGCTGGTTATTGGTACAACCTTCCAGCAATTGAATTTTCAATGAGAGGATAAAACAGGAAGGAATTGATGTTTAGAATTCTTAAATCAATCCACTAAAATTTAAAATTAGTTAATGCGGCGTTTCCATGAAATTTTCATTTACGAGGAAAACATTAAAATCTTAAAATGCAGATCAATTGTTTATTAAGCTTGTAAATTGAAGCGACCTTTAGAATATCTTAATATTTCATGGTTTAACCTCATACCAGTGTCAATATATTGCTTCCTTTCAAATAGCAATGACCCAAAACAGTGTGGTTAATACTTTCAGCGCAACGTGAACCAACAGTGGCCTCGGTAGGGATTTTCATAATACTCCTGACCTACCGAAGTCACAAATTCAATTTTCATAAATACTTAATTATAGCTAAATGAAGTTACAATCCAGTCAATGTTTGCTATTTTAAAAATTGCTTGGTACAATTGACTAGAAATTTCAGTTGAACATTGAAATTCAGATTATCGAATAGCGGTCAAAAGTGCTAAATGCACAAACGATACGTAAATACAACCAATACTGCGCCGAATTAATAAAGTTCTTAATGCGACGCGCTTCAAATCTGCGGACATACAATGGGAACGGCAAAAGTCTTCGACCCGCGTCCCATCACCATATATACGAGTATATGCGCACAAAATTTAAAACGAGGGATTGTGGTTTACATCGATTAGAGGGCAAATACACAGAGTGGCCTAACCCACAAAATCCTGAACTTCAGGGCATTGAAAAGCAAAGTGGGATAAGCGACAGCGTTTCGCAAACATACTGAACAAGGAATTGCTCAGTCGTTTATGCCACTCTGGCACAAACAGAAGAGTGGGGCTTCCTGTCTGGCTGTGGCATAATCGCAGCAGCAGGTGCATGTTACCATGACAACGATGAGCTGTTACATCACAGTGCAGAGTTGCATCATGCGTGCACTGCATTAGTTTGACGACAAGCTCATTAGCAGGGCTACCGAAATTGGTACGTTCGTACACATTTGGTACGTTCTGCTCCAAATGTCACTTTGTTGAAATTTTTGTTCAACGTTAGCCTGAAGTGGCGAATATTGGTACGTTTCAAAGATTTTTACGATATTTTTAAGAAATTAGACCCTACCAATAAATATTTGCCTTATTTTTGGCTATTACCAAACTTTTCATGTAAATGGGAGGTAAATTAAACGAGATGTGTGATCAAATAAAGTGACGCAACGCGCTTGATACCAGTTAAGCCCGGGCCAGACCTTGCATTACGACAATGCGTCTGGTCGTCGTTGCGGTGTCGCAAAACAACCTCTGCTGACCAGACTGGCTTGTGA
>JACJUY010005981.1:23219-37510 GCA_014220935.1 Platorchestia sp. MABIK | reverse complement strand
ATTCAAAGAGCATACCGCACATATCAGTACTAAATTATCTAAGTCCGTTGGAATCCTAAGTATAAAGTAAAAAATGCTCTGGATTATAATGACATAAAGTAAAAAATGTATTGCTTGAGAAGCTCTAAAAGAAATTTATCAAACTATCATTTCACCATATCTACAATATGGGATAGAAGCTTGCAACGAAACTGAAAAAAAAAACAATCTATTCTTTGGACTGCAAAAAAGAGCCATTCGAGCAGTAATAAAATTTGAATTTAATGCTCACACAAAAGATTCATTCAAATGCTTAAAAATATTTTAGCTTTTTGATCTCTACAAACTCTCCCTTTGTAATTGAATGTATAAAACACCAACTGGTGATGGCGACAGAAAACTCCAACAATTATTAACTGCCGAAACTGGCAATAATGATCATTTAATACGAAACAGAAGTAACTTCATACTTCCTTATTATTCAAAATTTCGGTAACAACACAGTATCCTCTTCATTGGAACTAAGAATTGGAATGCAATCCCTGCTTAAATCAGTGGAAAAAACTCCTTATAAAGCTTTCAAAACAAACAAGATCAGTCTTGCATACCCCTAGGTAAAGTAAATTAGATTAAACATTACTGTACTCTTGAAAAATAGCTTTGATGATAGGATACCCTAGAAGTCGCTGAACTTACTCGGGCCCACAAATGGCCATATTCGAATATGTCCATTGTACTAGACTAACGATAAAATCTATTGCTGTATCACTTGTGGTAAATAATTTGTTTAACCGGGAAAACAGAATTGTTCAAAAAAATACTGGTTTATACATGAAATGCTTTCCGTCAGCAAAAATTTTCCAATTCAATTGAATTGATTCCCAGCCTCCCAAGTTTTATGCCTCCATCATATCGTAACTCCGCAGCAAGGAAGCTTATGTTTAAGAATTTCGTAGCTGCCTGAATGCATTCAATTTTCATATGTAATTATGCTCATATATTGAAATATTTATGGATCGTTCTTTGGTTGTCTGGAATCCTAAGCAGAAATACTTAGTGAAGGCATTCAGCTCGATATTTTGGCCCAGGAATAGGAAATCTGTTCGTTTTAAAGCATCATTTTTTCCCCTTGAATGCATGAACTTCAATGTATTCACAAGTGAAGAAAATCCTACTACTCGTTATGATACTTTACATGTAGAACGTGCGATCTTTCCATCGATGGTAAATTACTCTATTACCATATGTGAGACAAAAAAAGTTATCATATTCACGTTCTTAGGATTTACATTTAGCTGGTTTTGCCATTCGCTCGCAGTTACCCTCCTCAATTATTTTACTATGGCGGAAAGAATCCGTTTTCTATCGCGGAAATTCTGTGTGTTCTGATTCAGTGGCTGCTGGGCTGAGCATAACCTCACTCAATGCGTTCTGCTGTCACACTGACTGACTCGGTGCGCCGTGCACCTGCGACGGCGATCGGACAAGGCTCAACTTCCTGCTCATGATGAAAAACGCTGCTCTCTAGCGATTAGAGAGCCCTCGGCAACTCGTCGAAGCGGCATCAACTGCGAGAAGTTGCAAGGTCTGGCCCGGGCTTTAGAAGTTTAGTATTCATCGCACCGTCACCAGTGTAGCGCTACACTTCTGCAGTCCAAACCTTTGTGTGCACTTTTGATATAACTATCGAGTGTTAACAATTTTAATGCAATGCTAGTTTTTAATTTGCTAAAATTCCTCATCCATGATATCGTTTTGTTAACTCAGACTGACAAGCATTTGAGTAATGAGTGTGCTTGATCTGTTCTGCACTCGTCGAGTAGTGGTTCGGCTTCTGTGAGCTTGCTGTGGCTTATTCCCCGCCTAATTTACTGTCACCTGTCAGTGAAATTGTGAGAGTCAGTCTAATGCAGTTACTGAGTGGAATGAGTTCCTCATTGTGTTTGGTCGCTCATTGTTTTAAAAACTAATGTTTTGTTGCTTTTGATTGTTCTTCAATCAATAAGCGTTGAGAAACAATGAGTTTTAAGAAAGTGAATATTGAGTACTCTTCCAATAGTGATGACAGTGATATTCTGAGACAGAAACAGAAAGTTAAATATGAACAGAAAGTTTCATTAAAATTACTAACGGTTGAGAAATATTCATCGTGGCTACAAGTCAGCAAACTTAACTCCAGCAAAGGGTATTGCAAATTGTGCAATAATTATTGTGAGATAGCCGGCAGCTTAAGTCAAATAAAAAGACACGAGAAAACTGATAAGCATAAAAGCCATGCGAAGGTTGATGGAAAATTGATCAAAGTCACTGATTTTATGAGAAGTAAACCGTCAGATCACCAAAGCAAAGTAGCATCCGCAGAACAAAAATTGTGTATCTTTATTGCTGAACATAACGTACCCATTGCTCTTTTAAATAATTTTCCTGTACTCATTTCTAAGGTACGTTCTGACTCAAAATTAGCCAAAAACATCATGAGCGCACAAACGAAAGGAACTAGCATTTTTTCATATATAATAGATCATGACTCCTGATGCTTTAAACAACCTGGTATATAAACTAAATGCGGCGAAGTTCTCCCTTATTATTAACGAAACAAAAGATGTTTCTATTTCAAGCAACTTGCAGATCTTCTGGTTATCACTATTATCCTATCCGCATAAATTGCATTTTGAAAGTTTTTTTGTGCAGGTTCTAGTGCAGCGTCACAACCCTACCCGACTGAATCTTTAGAATAGAAAACATTTCATTGTGCTATAAATAGCCACAGAGCGTGCAAGGTAGAGTTTTGTTCTACACTGGGAATCTCACCATAGCGCGTAACTTATGTAATTAATAAGAAAGTGAAAGCAGGAATAATTGCCTTGCTAGATAAAAGAGGCAAGCGTGCCTGCTAAAAAAATTTTACCTGAGAAGAAGAAAAAGTGTCAACAATTCTTGATAATTTCCCAAAGTATAAATCCCACTCTAGTGATATTCCAAAATTATATTTCAGTCCTGATCTTACCTACCCAAAAATGCATTCGTTGTACACGGAGAGAAATCCTGATCATCCCAAAGGAATACAGTTGACAAAGATAGACACGTGTGCTAGATGAGATGAGATCAAGATGAAAAATAAAGCAAATCTAGGTGTTGAAGAGAGAAGACGTAGCTAAAAAAAAATCCATAAGGAGCAGATTACACGTGTTGAACTTGCTCACAAGGAACTAAAGGAAACAGAAGAGGAATGTCACCAGCCTAGTTCCCGCCTCCTGTGCATTACGTTTAACCGCGAGGAAACTCAGTCGATTCCTTACCTCAACACTTCTGTTGCTTTTTATTCAAGGCAAATGTGGCTGTACAACCTTGGAATAACTACATGACATGATATGGGCCACATTTTTGTCTAGCAAGAGACCGAAGGGAAGCGAGGAAGTTGTGAGCTTGTTTCATCTGGTTTAACTTTCCTACAGAAAAATCATCTTCATAATTACGACAAGATTCAAACATTTTAAAACTGGTGTGGCGAACAAAACCGCATTAAAAACATTGTCGCTTCCTTCATGTTTATCTGTATGAGTTCTCACATGAAGGACAAGTTTGTCGATGTCTCAAGCCCCAGTCATACTTCACGTTATGGACGGTCGACATAGAAGGAAACAAATTTAGCTGGCTGAAACTGAAATGCTGAAAGTTTCCCAGAAAAAAGAGTGCTTGATGCAGTACAAGTATTCCAGCGATCACCACAAGGAACTTCGTACTATTGACTTCAGCAAACGCAACAAATGCTATCTGAACTGAAAGCCGTCCTCCGGGAGCCTTTTTATAAAGAATTATTGAAGCTTTCATTCGAAAAAATCCAAAAACATGCAAGACTAACTGCTTACATTCCATCTCATCTTGTGGGCTTTTTCCCCAATCTGCCCCATGAAATCAGAAAAAAGAAATCCAATTCTGAGTGTATTCCGGATGAAGAAACTAAGGAGTAGCTGAAACACAATGGTGCTCAAGTTAATGTTGGAAGATAATTTAATCTACTTTTATGTCCATTACACATTTTATTATGCACGCAGGAAATAGTTTTTATATTAGGTTTGAACATATTGAATATCACGTCCATCTGAAGATCGCGTCCATCTGAGAAGAGCAATAACTGAATTAGTCTTGAAACGCCTGCATCGGAACTTATAGACCCATGTTGAACACACTCAACCTAGCCTAATTCAAAATTAAGCTTGCTATTTGTTGTGTTCGTCGCAAATGTGGTCTTCTCTTTTCTATCGTTTTTTTTCGACTATCTATGCAGATTTTTTTCTCCAATTACACACTGTTAATGCTTATACCAGGAGGATAACTTATGAGTGTTGAATTTTGTGTTTGACAGAGATTATGATTAAATACTAATCCATGACTTACTTTTTTATTAGTTTTTATCATCCTTCGATGATAAATTATTTAATTTGTGTTACAGATAGAGGAGTAAAAAATACAGTATTCAGACTGTGAGACCACTAAACGTGTCAAAATCCACTGAAAACATTTTGTAATAATTTTGCTTGTTTCCTGTGTAGTTAATGGTGAATTGCAGTATTGGGATTTCTCAAACTAAAACTAAGAAATAAAAGCTTCATCACTCTAATCCTTACGTAACGTGTCACTAGAAGGAAAAAATACGATTGTGTTCACTATTCTGTACATGAAAATATTGTAGATCTCTAACCAATACAAATATTTGCCTTCTCTTTACTTACGCATACGCCTCACTGTAGTTTCAAATTGTTCAACACCTGAATTAAAATTTGTTTTCATATATTATTAAACACCTGCATGCACTATACGCCCTAAGAGTTGATTAGTTAGTGTGATAGAGGGTGCGCCAGAACATGAGGTACAAAATTGCACACCAAGTAGAAAACGGCAAAGGAAACACTTTTTCTTCTATGAAATTTGCCAACAAGAATTTCGGTTTTTGAAATATTAGCTGTTTATAATTTTAAGGATGAAATTTAATGACACAATTACTCGCAATAATTTATTTTGAATTTACGTTTCAAACACTTCTATTTTATGATAGTTTAGAATAATAAAATTTAGTTCTAGGGACATATGATGAAATAATTTTAGCGAGGACACTAGAAGAGCCTTGTTGATGCTACACCCATTAGATCTGAGGAAGATCTCGTGGCCAGAATGGCTCTGCTGGTGAGATTTATGAAGTGCCAGACGTGTTTCCTAATATCCGGTAGTCGCTAAGACTAAGATGTAAGAAGTGCATTTATGGAACTCGTTTCGAACAGTTTTGTGAAGGAAATTCAATATAAATATCGTTAGTAATTGTGTCATTGAAATTAATTCATCCGTTAAAACAATAAACAGCTATTATCTCAAACACCAGAATTTTTTGGAAAGCTTCATAGATGAAAAAGTGTTTATTTCGCCATCTTTTACTACGTGTGTAATTTTGTACTTCTCCTTCGGAAACACTCTGTATATTCAATTTGCGTTGAATAAAAGATCATCATTAAAATACTCAAAAATTATAAAACCGAACGCATTCATCTGCTGTTTAAGCCACTCTGCCCCAGAACGCATGGCGCGGTGCAGCAGGACAATATATACGCGCTGCTGGTTAGGCCACTCTGCCTGAAAGATATCTACGCCGCTTGGAGGTGAAATGATCACTTAACCCACTCTGCCAGTTTTTACCACTGATTTGTGGGTTAGGCCTCTCTGCATATTTGCCCTCCAATTTACGGTCTCATGCAAGACAGTGTTTCTTCACGACTGCACGACAATCTAAAGAAAACACAAGGCAACAGGCGCTGTATTTGGTCGCTCGACTGCAATATAATCAAATGTGAAAATGAATGTTTATGGCTTTGATAATGTAAATGGAATGCCGCAATGCCTCAACAACTGCCAATGAACAACAGTTACTGAAGAACCGAAAACAAGCAAATAATTTTTCTGTGCGCTGAAGCTTGAATCAGAATCGGAACAGGGATATTTTGGGGGTTGGACTCTTATGACCGTTCCTGGTTGTATCTACACCAAAACTATCGACAAAGAACATTCTGTGAAAAAACTTAGTGGAACTTTATTAGATCCAGGAATACACTGCGTCAGACGATTCATGCAAATCATTATGAAGAGGTAGTGAAAGAAACATTTGAGTCTCAATCTTAAACTTCATAGAAAAGGTGAACAATGATAACATGTATTTATCGTGTAGGAATGTAACAATGATTTAACTTCAATTTTTTTAAACCACGTAAAAAAATCTTTTTATCTCAGAGACTATATTGCACAACTTATGTGATATGTTAGGGTTGATGACCTCACACACAGTATCTTCAGTTCAAATAAAACAAAGGAAATCAGCATTTCACAATGCCAGAGTCTATACATGAAAATAGGCTCCAACATTCTCAAAAACACTCATAAGACGGTCACGGAGTGTTGCAATCAATTTCTATGCAATCGAGTGTTCAATATGCATTCAATCTTTTATTTCAGAATTCTTCTATGCTTGTAGGCTGCTTACCGCAACGTTGTATCAATTTTTTTTTTAAACTCAGAAGATCATCAATGCACCTGAGGTTAGATAAAGGCAGAGGCCAGTCCATTAGTTGTTGTCCAACCATATTTTTGCTAGTTAAATATTCATTTGTATGTATTAAAACATGGTTGTGTGCTTAATCATGCATAAAAATGAGTTTAGGCTTGAAACACCTGATTTTCGACTGGTAACACATGAAAAAATGGTAATTCCAATAATCCTTTCACAACGGTGAGTTCAGCATCACTCCTTCAGTTATCGGAGACGCCCAACTAACATCTCTCTGACACTGATGGCCCAGACCATCACACGCGTCGCACTGACGTCTGACCTTAGATCCTAGAAGGAATACTGAGGCCGGCCATCTAAAATTCACATGTTGACCAACTATAGGAATCGTCCAGAGTAGCCCTACACTCATTAGTAAATGTCCCCCTCAAAAAATAAACTTTCGGATATCTTGAAAAGTAAAAATTCTATCACGAATTCGATTTTCCATCAGAGGAGGTTAAGCTTTTAATTTTTTTCATATTTTCGGCCAATGTAAAATTTCCGCCGCTCTACCCTTCTTTAACCTTCACTTCTTAAAAAATAGCACTACTGCTATGAAGAGGTATTTATTCCACATTGTAATTTTTTCTCAAATCGCATTGATTAAAAACTGATTCACCCTCAGAGTAACGAATTTTTTAATGTAACTTATATTTTCACTTTCTCGATTGTTCTCACGTTCGTTTTAAAATCCTTCTCAATGGTTGTTCGCCAAGATCAGCTAAAGTTCGCAGATTTTATCTTCCATGGTCCTTAGGATATGGGTTTCTGCTCCAAATGGTGATTTTTTATCAAAAAGTTACCTTTAGTTACCTCAAAGTTACCTTTTTCCGTCTGGAAGTGTCACATGCTTGACGTCCTAAGTCACCCGAAAGTGAAATTTTTTTAAAAATTCACGAAGTATTGGGTACTAAGAATTTTTTCTCACTGTCTCAAATAGCCCGTAAAGGAGAAAATAACGTGGTAATCATTGATTTGTTCACAGAATGTAAGAATTGGGAAATGTTTGGAAAACAGCCTTGCATAATATTACCTTACGAAGTGCATAAGCGTGTGAAAAGACAGTTTCGTCGTTAGTTTCATTCGGTTGTCAATTAACAGCCTCATCTCAGACTAAGTTTCTGTAGAACCGGTAGTAAACGGCTACCACGTATTTCGCTGCCCAGCGGTATACACAGCAATCTTTTTCTAATTCCCTCCAATTTGACTACTAGTGCGTGGTTGCGTGATATCGGGACAGAGTCAGAAGTGGAGATCGGGAATTCTCCCTCCTTGGACAAGTTTTCCCAAAACCAAATTTTATACCCACTAGAGTAGCACCAAAAGCTATTTCACAAAATAAAACCTATCGTGAAACGTCAGGAGCCACAGCGAACTCTTTTGTCTAAAAATGGCCATAATTCAATATCTTAGCGCATTTTGTCATAACACGTCCAATCTTTCCTATTTCTTGAAAATTTTCTTGGCGACGTACGAACTGCACAAAACATTTGTTTACCTGATATTTTTCCAGTAAATTAATTTGAACTCATCTCCCGCTGATGCCACTGATTTCCACAATCTATTTAAACATATGCATATTTAATATCTATTTTAGTACGGCACAAGCATTACGTTTTCTGCCAAGAGAAAGTTTATCTTCAATCAACTCCAAGCAGGTTACAATAATAAACGAAAAGCCGTGCTACACCTGTGGCATGTTACAAGACATCAAACCCCTATTAATTCTACAAGATTGTAATGCTATAACGCAACAGAAATACAATTTTTCTGTGTTAAAACAGTGAACTACAAACTCTGCTCAAGAACGTGAGCTGTCTAAAGCCCGTGTACCATTCCCTAATTGCTTTGACGGCCCCATCTTTGCGGGCATCAAGGGCAGAGAACGGACGTTTGCTTTCATGTCAATAAGAAAAGGCGGCAGCCGGTGTCTGAACTGTTCCTCTCACAAGACATGGGTTCACTTCGCGTGGAACTACAGAACATAGTTCACCGAATTGTCGCCCTCAAACTTTTCGCAACCGTTGAGTTGTAAGGGACATTATTTTATGTTAGTTTATTTCCGGAAGCACATGTCAGTCTGTATTTTCAATGTGTAACCAAGAAAACAATACCGAGGAATAAGGCTTTGAAACGTAACGTTTTATATTAAAAGCTTTTCACATTTAATTGAACGTTTAGACTCAATGAGTCATTTCAACAAATTGTTCAGTAAAACCTGGTAAAGGGAATAATTGTGAAAATTATTTAATTATGTATTTAAATTAATTTTTATTCGTTCCGAACACAGTCCCAAAGGACACATCGGTTTCTTCAGCCACGTTTCTAAAGAACTTATGTATGTTCCTCTGAAGCATCTCTGAATGAATTCTTTGGTGTTCAGTTCAGTCTGTGCGAGAATGAATTTGACCAGCCCTATTCTTTGTTATTCCGGTCTTATTGAATTGCTTTAATGTTCTCATAAAAATCATTCTGTTTACGTTTACATTTGAGTGAATCTCTGATAGAGATCGGACATCTCCATCGTAGATTTGGGCAGATTAAATATTATTTGAAACGGAATAGTACAATATCCTTAGGGTAATATACAGAACATATCAATACATCCGAGGCGAATGTACTCAAAATAATTTCTTTTTAACTCCGTAAGATGACCAATCCAACAATTTTTCACCCTACATCTGAGAAAGGGTTATTCTCAATGGAAAATTGAGTGTAGATTAAAGACAATTTAACATTTAAAGATTAAAGCCACTAGGAATGCAAAGAAGCGAACGAAGTTTCTTCTTTTGGCACTAGCCATACGATTTCTCAACATGAGGTTCTCTTTCTACAGTATACCGTCTACACTCTCAACATTCGTAATTCTATTAAGTTCCTATAAAAAACCATCCATAATAACCATAGTATCAGCCGCAATATAAGCTGCGTTTAAGAGATAAGTTCGTGGTTACCGTGTTACCACTAGACTACTGACTAATTCTCTTTACCGGAGTTAACACTAGAACTGCTTGGACCAGTAGTGCGATGCCCTCAGGGGACATTTTTCATCCTAAGTTTATGAACTACAGATCTTCGTTATTAACAAACGTTTGTTGGCACTTATTTAAGAAAGGCACATCTGTCACGGCTCCTTAAACGCCCTCCTTACCGATATAAAGAGAGTGTCAGGCGAAGAAGAGGGAATTTAAACCCTCGATAAGGAGAGAAAGAGAAATGGAAAAATTAGAGAGGAGAGGTACACAGAATGATCAAAATAAAAGATAGAGAGAAGTAAGTGATTGAAATAAATAATATATAGAAAAATAAAGATATGAGTATTCTCTGCTTGATCAACATGCGGTTAATAACGACTAACTGAAAGATTTGGGTATTTAATTTAAAGTGTACTTGTAAGTGGTAAAGAAAACATTGTGAGTGAACGACCACATAATGAATCCAAGACGAATATGTGACTAACAAATTAGTCTTATGACATTGTGACTAACGACCACTTTATGAAGACACTAATTCATCAATAAGGTTGGCCACGGCAGAATATGGAGTTTGGATGTGTAATTTTATGATTACCACATCATGATTTAAAAACGAGCCGCACTATGAGGAAGACAAAATATACGC
This sequence comes from Platorchestia sp. MABIK, assembly GCA_014220935.1. NCBI lineage: Eukaryota > Metazoa > Arthropoda > Malacostraca > Amphipoda > Talitridae > Platorchestia > Platorchestia sp. MABIK. Next base: position 27,318 of record JACJUY010005981.1, on the reverse strand, counting down.
TTAATTCTAAAAAAAAATCTGCTCAAAACTTCAACACCTTATGCCGTATTTTTCCTTGTGTGGTCTCATAACGACACAAACGACTTTTAATTCACATTGAACGAAACCTTGAAATTTACGCTTCAACGTGTTTCTTCGTTCACTTCTAATTTGACCCCGGTTGTCGCCTCTCTAATCCGCCCAGCTTGTCATCGAAAGTGAGGCATCACATTACCATATTCTGGTACGTCGGCGTTGTAGTGTACTGATGCTCGGGTACATTGGTGCGCTGTAGTGTGCTGGTGTTGGGTACTGGTGCTGTGATATGCATGGTGCATTGGTCGTCTGGCACTGGGTAAACTACATTTTTTTCACTTCAAATTAATCCAAGTCAAGTTCAATTTAATCAAAGTCAATTTCAAATTAATCCAAGTCAAATTCAAATTAATCCAAGTCAAGTTCAAATTAATAAAAGTAATGTTCAATTTAATCCAAGCCAAGTTCATATCAATCCAAGTCACATTCATTTTGATCGAACCCTAAGTTGAGTTAAAAATTGACATAATCACTTGTTAATTTGAGCTTTTTTGTGTTAAATATGTATCTGTTGGATGTGATGAGCAAGACAGTCTTTATTCCTTTCAGCAAGGAATACATGAAATTTCTGCAATATAAAAACAAGTTGTCGTACAATGTGGTAAGTATCCAGTATCAGGAGGAGTATCCAGTATAACACTTATAGATATTTAAATACGTGAAATTCCACTTCATCACACATATATATGAAATCATATACATGCAAATGCAAAAGATAACTACCGGACGGTATGTATATTTAATCTTTAAGAAATTATACAAAAGCGATTCACTGAGTACTAATGTACGATTTCGTTTGATTACAATTTATATGAGTACATTACTACACAGATACATTCCTTCATTAACAAGAAAAATGTTGCCACTGCTCTCCAATCTTCATCTTTCAATGCAGCATCTATCACTCTGCATTTTATTTCTCGTGTTTTCTTGTATTTTCCTCTCTTTACTCCTCTTCTGACTCATGGGCGTAAATTTTATTGATCATCTTCACTTGTTTCATAGTCCGTTGATTGGTTGTAGAGATCCATCTTGGGGGAAGCGCTGATCCAAATTCAAAGAGAAGCACTTTTCTTCTATACTCCTATATTAGAGAAATCGGTACATTAGTGACTGAAAAAGGCTTTTCAAAATTATTTTAAAAACCGATCGTACGGAAGACAACATTACATTCATAAAATTCAAATGTATTCTTATATATACCTATGTGTAAAATTTGACTATGATTAATTTAAATTTGACTTGGATTAAATTGAACTTGACTCGGATTAATTTGAAGTGAAAAAGGTGTAGTTCTCTGGTGCTGATGCGTGTTGTCCTCTGGTAGGTCAGTTCTGTAGAACCCTTGTCCTTAGTACTGGTACTGCGATGCAAATGGTGTCCTGGTAGCACCCACGTCGAAGTTGCTCTTCAGTGTGCGTGTGCGAATCTGTGTACGTGCAGGGCTAGTCACCGTCACCAAGAACCACGCCCCCTTTAACAGCTGCCACACGTCGCTGTGTGGCATAATTGTAGTGCAAACATTTATTACGGTGTTGCTTTGTCATAGAAGCATCATTTAGCAATGGAATGAAATATTCAATATTTCACTTTACACTTAAAAGTCACAGCCATCATCAACGACCCATATTATATAATGAGTTCATTCAGGTAGTCACTATTTTGTGAGAATTTTCCATGGTTTAACCCACTTTCAAATCGTGATAAAATTCATGTTCATGTATGTGCGAGATTTTCCAATAATATACTCAGCAGTGTTATGATGTGCGTATAAAACAGAACATGGACTGATAACGCATTAACTACTTCCTTCAGATTTCAATGCACTGAGATCAATTTCGTTTCCTCGTTGGGTGTTACATACGAGATGCGTAGAAACTTCCTGCACAGTTTTCTACTTTTTTCATGTCATGTCAAATTTCAAGGGAGCGACTGAAAACTGTGAGGAAATATTGCAGCGATAATTCATGCCTGTGTTAACGAAAATGATCACTTTCAACAATGATTCAAATTTATAGATTTTTTATAAATATTTTTTTCTGAATTATGAAACCATGAATATTCTAGAACACCCAGGATACGGTTCCAGTGAAAATTTTACATTTCTTGTATGTCTCATCAGCAACATCGTTGACTATACATTATCAGCAACTTTGTTGATTATATTGCATCAGCGATCTTATTGGTTGCGCACTATCAGTAACTTGGCCACAAAAAAATGGAGCTTACATTTATGTTAATACTTACTGATCAGTGCAACGTTATAATTAAAGCGAGATAGGAATAACTGCTTGCTCTTAGCAAATATATTTTCTTACGGCAGGGTGAAGTATTGCTCAAGGCCTGTCAAGCAAAATTTTTGTCTAGAACGTTTACGCAGCAAGGCCAAATATCACGCAAGATGGAACTTGCTGTTCTATTAATATGTGTGATTAAAATTATCTATTTTCATCAGCTTCTTAGTGTTTTTCACCTCAACTCAGCTCAGCCTACTAAAGGTCCGAATCGTTTGTATGCAATACGCAATAAGATTATGCATTCTGAAAACTGCGAATTGAAGCTATCATGCCACGTTATTATTGAATCCTATCCATGTGCTTTACATTAGTACCGCAAAAGCATACTCGAACATTTTCGATGAGCCGAGAAATTGAGAGCTTTTTTCCATGTTCGAAAGGCTTGCAAAAACAGCCCTAGAGTTTCTCATTGAAAATACAATTGAACAACAACAACCAGCGCAAAAGCCTCAACTGAGTCAAAGATGGAAAATGAAATGAACCAATATGAGCAATTGGTTCGCAAACTGTTCCCGAGTTAGAAAAAGGTTTATTCAGTGCTTATGATTGATAGCCATTATCGAGAGTTAAAGTCGTTATGCGTCTTGCAGATGTGCTTACCTGGATGTGGATGAAGCTGGAACTGGCTTTGAAATTGACCTGCAAAAGACAAACAGGTAAGCATTGAAAATAATTCATGGCAACGCACCCTTAAGTACATCGCACAGGCGGCGGAAATTTCAGACACCTATTGTGACTAATAACCTAACTACAAATTTTGTATTCCTTCAAAGTAGGCTTAATTGGAATTTAATCTTTCATTTACCCAATAGCATGCTGTCATTTATAAGTTGTAGTAACTTTTACCTCAACTTTTTTAATACCTGGTTGTTAAGTAAATTGTGTTTATTTTAACTGTAGGAGACTTAAGTTATGCCTGCTCATAAATTTCTTGAAGGTTCTTGACGTGAATATCATACTATTCTTTCAATTTATTGTTAGCATATCTGTCATACATCCTTAACTGATTTTATATTAGGAACGTAAATATACTTAATTATTTCCAATGAAGAACTAGTTAGGAACTGCATCATTTGAAGAAATCCTTGGACTTACGTATCATAACTTATGCTCGTCACCAAATATTACCATTGACTGCATTGTCACAAGGTAGCGATTATACTTCATCCAGTATTTGATGTTTAATTAGATTAGGTTGCACAACACGGCAAAGCTTTAAAATGAAGGTTATAGCGAAGACAACAGATTTAAAATACATATCTATTAAAAAAAAGAACGTTTCGATCATCAAGATCATCATCAGCTATAGTCTGAAATATAAGAATTGACAAATTAAGACCGGCAATAAAAACCGTTCAGTAAGTGATTTAATAATATGCACACAAATTAAAAAAAAAATTACGTAACACCTATTTTCAATGGATAGGATGACTGCATGTCATTAACGTTAGGTTTCAATTGGCTAATAAAGAGGGATTCAAGAATGCGTAAATTAAAACACGAACCTGCAGAACCTAATATTGAAAAAATTTTCGAGTGAGATAGCTGCATTGCATTTTTCAGCATGGATTCTAATAGCTGAATGGGAAGGCCTACTTAATGGAATACCAGTCCTAAAACTTCTACCGCTATGTTCAAATACCCTCGTAGATAGCAACCGAGATGTTGAACCGACATACACAGACCCACACAGTGGGCAACAGTACATGTTTACAACAGAGGAGAGC